>DVXP01000672.1:0-18586 GCA_018235645.1 Junonia grisea | reverse complement strand
TGTATACTTTATCTTTTATTTAAAAGACGCACCAAGTAGTGAATACTTAATATCGTCAGAGGCTCAAGATAAAAAACTGAAATTAACTGAGCACGCAAAGAGAACTGTTTATATTTTTATACTCTTTCTACCCTTTGACCAGGCTCTAGTGTGTCTGACAGGCAATTTGCCGTACTAGGTGGTGTATAATTTCCTCTAATAAATACATATGAAACGATGAATATACTCAGACCCTAACCTTTTGAAAATTATACCCAAAAAAGAGATAATTAATACATTATTAAGACTGGCCATTTTATAAATGTTAATTTTAAATATTGTTTTTGTAAATGTTTATTATTAAAAAGACAGAAAATACATACCAATAGGAATTTAACAATTAAGGAATTCGGATGACTTAAGGTTCCCTTTTTACTCCGACTATTGAAGCAGATAATTACCAAAGCATGTTAAAAGTTCTTTTGAAACATTTCAGTTTATAACCATTTCTCTCTTATTATAAAATTTTTTAAATCAAAATATACATTTTTAACCGTTAAAAATAATGTAAGCTTCAACCACAATAAAATTTCCCACACTGCAATAACATTAGACAATAATACTAACCACAAACAGATTTTCCCCGTCTTTAAAAAAAAACTAGAAATGTCTCTTCGTTATAAGTAACGTCCTTTTTAACTATTATATTAATCGGACCTTTTTCTTAATATTAGAACTTAACCTCTGCAATAAAGATTATAGATAAGTTAACATTTTGACCGTAACAACGAAAAAGGTGAACTTCGAATCGAAAACCGAGTAATTTTCCTTAAGGCCCATAACGTTAAATATGAAAACTTTTTTATACCTTTCTTTAATGAATATGGTTTTAATGGCTATAAAAATATATATCCTAAATGAACTCACAACGAAGTCGTTTCGAGAATCCATTTAGGAAAGTTATAATTTACAACATAAAAGCAAAGAGGTTTACCCATTAAATTGTTTTGTAAAGTAATTTACTTTTTGATTTTATCAAATTCACTTAAATCTATACAATACATACTCAAATACATACAAAACTAAAGAATTTGTTTGTTTAATCGTGCTAATAAAATGTACTATTTAGAAAAAAAAATCCTTAAATAGTTTGTAGAGTTATTATAGGTCATAAAATGTCTTATTATGACTTATTATTAATAATTGGAACAATCAAATAACATTAGCACGGGTGAAATCGCATAGAAAATCTAGCGATAAAAATATCATGAAGATTAATATCTAAATTAAAGTTCTGAATTTAAGTACATTTGCTTTTAATGTTGTGCTGTAAAGTCAATATATAAAACGTAGAAACTCAAATCACTTACAAGAATTTACCTACTTAAATTTACATTCGATAGTTTAATTTTTAATGGTATTTTTATTACATTAAAATTATTGTTATTACGTTTCATCACTAAAGCAGAAATTACCCATCAAAATTGTACTTTTTTAGTTTTGCATAATCAATAACATTGCGTTGCTATAAATAAACTTACCCAAAATTTTACAAACATACTAAACATTTTAATATTTTTTGTCAGTAAGGTCAATCAAATAATATCTATCTAAGCTGCGACAAAATATGATACAAATCTTACAGTAGACGTAATAGATCATCAATAATGTCTTTAGCCGCAGATATCGACCGGAATCCGATGTACGACAGTTTTGGTTTCGTGATTTCATTGCTATTAGGGCGTCCGAACCGTCCCACGTTTATTGTCCAAGATACGAGTGGATTTGTGGAAGCAATTTCCTTTATACATTTTGTTTTGTCCTTTTTCCTACAGTTTGATGGTCCACTTCGTGAGTTGTAGCTCGACTTCGATTTAACGAAACTCCCTCAATCGAAACGATACGCATCTCCACCGTGACCTGCGAATAAAAAGGAAAAATGTAATTATTTAAACCGATCACGTAGCGGGATTGAACGAAAACTAATTTAGCGACAAAGTTCGTTTCACAAAAATTAAACATAGTTTCAACTTTGTGCCTTTTCGTTTTGTCGAGCCGAGCTACGTGGATTGATGAACTCGTAAAATCGATTCTAATGCTCGATTTAGGTGCTAAAAATAGCAAATAATTAAAGTTGAAAATACATATTTCAGTTTATAAATAATTGCTTCAACTTTAACAAATTAATGATAATTTTGTTTACAATTTGAGAATGCAAATACAGCAATAAATAAAATAGTGCCTAGCTTTAAACTGCTTTCCCGAGTCGTCTAATCAGAACTTATTTAAAGATTCATGTTGTTCCCTCAATCCAACGTCACATTATTCTCAAGAAGGAAACATGTCGTAGTGTGTACTGAACCTCCCTTTTTAGCCAAATAAACATGACGTCGTCATTCAAACGGACACCGCGCGCGAGGGTCTAAGGTCTGTCGCCTCGACCTCTCCTTTATCCATCAAGTTTTTGTCACTTCTCCATTCACCCTAGCCTACATTTGTTGGGAATGTCGGTCCCGCCGAACACATTTTCTTCGCACCGACATTGTACGCACTAGGGTTCTGATTAACACAATAGTTTATATTCTGGCCACCTTTGAAATAAAACAGGTTTCTTTTGTGATGAAGCTGGAAGTCGGATAGACATTTATTTGCGAGGAAAAGTACATCGGGTATCGATATATCAGTGGAAATAAAGTAAGCACAAAACGCTACCATTTGAGGAATCAATCAAAGCCGAACGTTCGCACAATCAGCATGCGTGGACCGGACGAGCTAATCAAACTAATGGTCGCTGGAGGGCCGCTCAATTGGGCCGAAGTCGACGCCGCAACAAATCACAACAATAACAATGACACTTGATTGATTACACCTACCGATTCACCTACACCGTTCCACCTGATACTCGTACTTGCTAAACTTTTATAAGATTGATACCAATATGTATTTTAAACCAAATATGACTTCGAAAATGTACCTCAATTAGATCTCATCCTCACAGGAACGATATCAGAATTACATAAATATGTAATCAGTAGACAAAGTAGCTTAGACATTGATGCCATAATTAATTTTATATATAATATTGTCTCAATAACTTACCAATCTCTACGTGTCATTTTTATTAATGACAAGTCGAGGTCGACGAGGACTTTAACACAATTACACAAAAGCCGATAATTTTAAATTTCGAAATATTCATATCATTTATTCTTATTATATCCATTTGCAGTAAGTAATATTAAAGTAATAATAATGATTCTGATCATCTGTCTTCTTTAAAATACCTGATATGCAGTAGATGAAGATTATTTTTAGTCCTAAGCGTCGCCGTCAGGTGAACGTCAAGTTAGTGTCAAGCTTCGGCTAGGCTGCGGCGCTGGCGCTAGCGTTTGGACGTTTATTAAGTAGGAAATACGAATTTCGAACCACACAACACAAATTGAAGTTGTTCGCCGGTTACCAATATTAATAGGTTAGCCGATCAAAGTGACGTTGCATTTACCATCTACATTTATATGAAGTCAAACTTGTTAAACTACGCCGTACGTCGGTGGGTATATGCGAAGTTGCACAGTTGCTGAACAGACAAGCATTCACAACAATAGAAATATCTTTTAGTATTCACCTGTCGGCGCAATAATTCCATCGCGCTTTTCATAGCGGACGTGCATTTGGTGTGACATCCAGCCAGACTTTTGCGGATACAACACAAAGGTACTCTTCTTTTTGGTGTCCGACGTAAAATCTAAATCAATGGTTAGCTCGACTCACTTTTGTTATTGCCACCATTATGTCACGGGCTCTCTTCGCGGTGCGCTATTTTGACCACATGGAAACCAGACTCCCATTGCTGGAGCATTGGGGCTGCCACATAAAAATTCATAGAAATACGTGAATAATGCGATAGTACTATCTCCAGCGTCCGAGCGGCCTTACATTTTGCTCGATTTTCTCGCAGTCTAAATTCATGGACGTTTTATAGTACAGCTATAAAATTGAACGCTCTCATCGTTTCCATTTCTGAGTGAAATATGTTTAATTTCCTAAACACGAAAGCAAAAGAAAATAAATATGAAAATACCTATTTCATATTTATATACTTGAATTTTATAAGGTATTTATGAAAATACGTTCACATGATAAGAAAGGTGAAGGATTATCTTGCGTCTATGCACACTGTCCCGATACAAAGGACGCAGGAAGTTTAAAAATAACGCTACCATATTTTTCTAGTCGGTCTCAAAGACAGGTAACATTACGTCATCTGTCATATATCTTACTCCGAAGCATCTACAAAATAAACGAAGAGCTGCTTATTGTACCGCTGACAGCAAAGCCGTGGTGCGCCATTGTGCAGCTCCTTCTAAGAAATATAATAGCGACTTACTTGATCCTGAGACGCAACAATGCGTCGTCATTATTTCGCGCTTATAGAGCCACGAGGCCTCTTTCACTCTATTTCCACGGCCGACGACTGGTTATGTCAAAACAATTGACTGCAGTATACGAGCTATCCTTTATCTTAATTTAATATGTTAAACTGAAAAAATGTAATAATAAATTTATAAGGTAGAACGATTACCTACAATAAAAATTTAAGTTCCAAAAATTATTTTGTTATACTGTAATAATATATGTAATAAAAGTATATGTAATAAAAGTATACCAGCATTATACCATATTAATTATAAGTATCTAGTTACTTAGAAAAATATACCCGTGTAGACTAATAACATAATCTACTATAATACCTTTGGCAAGTTTCGTCGGGAATTTTATACAAATCTCGGTAATGCCGGGATCCGAAAAGTTAATGAAGTGTATCGCGAACACTTTACCCGTGTCAAACTGTCAGGAACACGTCATATTTCACATGTGTATTTTTGTGTTTTAAACGCCACGTCGGTTCCGATAAGACTACGGCAACTTGATCGGCCTTAGAAACTTCACGCTTACACTTTCGAATAGCGAAGGTTTATTCGCAGCTGTCACTTATCGTGGAGAATGAAAGAGGTCGAAGGGAGAGGTGTAAACATAATACTAATTCGTGGGTTTGTTACGTGGAAACATATTGTATGTTGTGATACGGTGTCGTGATGCGTTAACATCAGACGACCGCCGGGGCTCCGGTTTCGCAGAAGTGTTTCGCTTAACGCTCTCTGATACCCGCTAAGTTATTTTTTCGACAAAAAATTATGTTACACGGGAGAATCATGCTGTGAAGTATTATTTTCACTACACGTTTTTTTTTATTTATTGTTGGTCGTTTTATCGTTTTGGTTAAGCAACAATTTAAAGCTGCATTTCAGAACGATATTAAGTAACGTTCACTAGGAGTTAATAACATCAGAGTAGCTCATCAAACTTTCGTCACAGAGGTAAGTACGAAACCGAACTGATTACCGAAAAAAGCAAAAAAGCCAACATAGAAGCAGACATCTTCATGGGTTAAGGAGCACTTCACAGAAAGTAGTTACCACTAAGGCATATCCACATGCAGATTGTAAAGCGGCCAAAATTTGAAGCGCGTGTTTCACAGACCTTGCACCGCTACCTGCTACTTTGTGACATCTTGATGTAGGGCTGCTGCTTGCCCCACTTCCATCTGACATCATTATTGTGATACCTAAGAGAAAAAGCTTTACTGACAGATAAATCAATCATCGCATTGAGGTCAAGCTTGATCGATCGAATAAACTTAATAAAATTCATTTTTTTTAAAGTTCTTTTTTTTAATGTTGGCAAATTTTATTTTATTTGAAAAATGTTTTTAATTTTATTAAAAATAAAAATAATTGATTTGAAAATTTACTATTTCTATTTTATTTTTCAATATTTTATTTTTAAATTAATTTAACTAAAATTCTACATTATTTAACAATCAAGAAAAGTGTCGAAAGTAAGAAATGGAAACCACTTTATCAAACTACTTTATAAATATTGAATCGACATTCTATTTTTAACATGTCTAACAGTAAACTGTTTAGAAGTAATTAGCATAAGTATCGGGTGACAGCCCTAAGAGCTTCATCTGCCACTTGAACGATCGAAAGGTACGACGGCGCGCCGGTATCAGGAAGGAATGTATAGTGGGTGACTTGAACAGTCCCTGTCCCATTCTCGCGCAACCGGCTTTCCCTAAGCTAAATTTATGCGCCGTCTCACTCATACGCCAACATTTTCAATACTTACCTGCGTGAAATGATATACATCTGTTCGATAGTGGAGTCTCGCTCGCGCCCGCACGCCGGAATGGATTGTTGATATTGCCGTCCCGCTCCAGTTTCATGAACAGGGGGTAGACAGTGTACGCACGCATTTGTGTTGGTGTCCGTTTATTTAGTGAACTTGGAAGCTCGCGCTCGTGTTTGTGCATAGGGTGTCGGGCGCGGTTGTGTGCGTAAGTTGTAGAGGCGCGACATAGCTTTGCCGTCTCCATGACTTAAAAGTTTTGTATGGAATGAAAACGACGAGCTAGTTGTGCGCCGGCCGGCACGCTCGACGGACGTGTGTGTCGTATTCGCGCCAAACTTCTCCGTAACTCTACGATTTCAAAAACTTGTATTATGAAATGTTATGATAAATGATCGGTTTGATATTGTGATTTTATTATTCTAGAGAATAAAGTGACTACTTGTTTTTTAAGACGCCGAGTGATGTTTATTTTTTTGTGTAACTGCAACGTGTTTGGTTCAATGGACTAAGAAGGTTGGTCGGCACGAAATTCTTGAATAGAGACTGTAACAAATCAACCTAAAACTCCAGCATTTTACGGACAGTTTTGTTTATTCAAACCTATTCGAAACAAGTAAACTATTTTTGAGCTTATATTTTATTCAGACCATTTAACGTGGTTAGGCGATTGTGTTATTTTTTTTTAAATAGCCTTTTGTATGCACAAAATAACCTATCAATCGCACTGAAAATAGAAAATACATTTTTGTAAGCTTTTGCGCGCAAAAATTGCTATTCTGTTAATTGCCGTGAAATATGACTATCGCTCTATTATTTGAATGAAAGTTGTAACAAAAATTTATCACTCGTACTCTACATACTATAGAAGGTATATTAAAAAATAAAAGTATCTTAAATTATTTTAGTTTCTTTCCTTCTGTAAACCAGAACCGACGGGTTGAACAACCTGCGATATAAATAGACATACAATGTACACAGAAAACGTTAGTAAACATGGGAACCCCAGCACAAATTAGCCGCTTTGAGAAATAAATTAGAAAACTGTAGAACTCAACCAAAAATACCATGCGCACTATCCACGAAATGAATCTGAAAATCATTAATAATAATAATATTTTTATTTTTATAATTTTAACATTTTACTTATACGACATATAGCATAACTAAAATAATTATCAAAGTAATTTAAAGTAAATTTAAAGTAAATATTTAAAGTAATTTTAATTAATTAAAATAAATATTTAAAGTAAATTTAATAAAATTTTAATTTTAATAAAATAAATTTTAAATATTTAAAGTAATTTTAACTAAATAAAATTTTCTTCTAATTATTTAAGATCCCATTAAAATAAATCACAATAACCTCAAACTCTAAGGAATTTTGAATAACAGAAGAAAAACCATTACCTTAAAGTAGGTACGTCTCTATTTGTTTCTTACACAATAGCGACAATGTATTGAGCCAAAATCATTGTATTGTAATTGTCTGTTCCGAGGAGTAATAAATCAAAAATGGTTTTTAAAGAATTTGCCTCATCGTATTTATTAGGAACGGAGAAAAAAAACAAAAAATCAAGTTGATAATGATGACAATGGACAAACTTAAGTTATTAATGAATCAGCAAAATCGTCGAAAACAAATTAGCTATTACGTAATGTAATTTTAATTCATTTAATGATTAATGTTTGCCTTCTTTTATAAATGAAACTTTTATTTACAAATTATCTATCAATTTAAAAACCCCGTTTGTTTTTTCAGTAAAATAATAAACTTCGTGGTTGTTGAAGGAATGAATGAATGAATGAATGATTAAAATAGCATGCGCATAACAACAAAATATATCGTATGCTAATATTTATACATTAATTGTTTGATTATTACTTATAATAATGTTCTAACATTATAATTACTACTCCAAAAAAAATTGATCCTAATAATATGTGACATGTTAAAGATTCTAGGAGCATTATTTTTATTATTTAATGAACGATTCATTCATAAACTACATATAAACGACTTACAAAATATAATTTAAAAAGTTCTAATTTAGTAACAATAACCAATTAAAAACTCATTTTAATGCACCCTCATTAGTATTTGTCATCATACGTAATAAAAATTCCATGAAATAATTAACACTACCGACACAAAAATAAAGATTTATCCCAATAATAATTAAGACATCAATGACTGACAAAATCTCTTTAAATAATAACTTTATGGCATAAAAAAAAACGTTACGCCCCAAATCCACAGTAGGTTTCCATTGCCACCTGGTATCTCTTGTCCGAGATAATTGATTTTAATAGTCTATAAAATAATAAACATCACCCATACAAAAATCAAGATTTATTTTAATAATTAAGACATCAATAACTGACAGAATCTCTTCAAATAATAACTTTATGGCATGAAAAAAGCGTTACGCCCCAAATCCATGTTACCCATCGCCACCCTGCATCTCTTGTCCGAAACAATGGATATCAATATTCCATAAAATAAAAAACTCTACCCACACAAAAATCAAAATTTATTTTGATAATGAGGACATCAATGACTGACAAAATCACTTCAAATAATAACTTTATGGCACCAAAAAAGCGTTACGCCCCAAATCCATATTACCCATCGCCGCCCTGTATCTCTTGTCCGAAACAATTGATATCAATATTTGTATCAATAATGCGGAGCAGACGCTTACGTGTGTTCCGTACGTGGTCTGAATCCAGTGGGCCCCTAACCAGACTGCGGAGGCAACATTTATTGTAACTATTGGTAATGCTTCCTTGCTGAGTTTTGTTATCTTTCGCTCTGGCATTTAAAGTTATTAGTTTTGTTTCTGCGGGCAGCCCTATGGTCGATATAATTGAACGTAGAATGTTTTTAGTAATGGCAATCATTTTCTTTTTTTTAATCTGAAAGTTTGGCAACTGATTGTATTTTGATAATATACAATAGTATTGTTACATAGAAACCGACATAGAATATATCTGTTTAAAATTTATTTAAAATATGTTAATGTATTCAATGCAAATTATACTATAAAAATAATATGCTTTGTGAAGCTGGATATAAAGCTTTAACTGTGCCTTTTATACTCCTCCGATCACCGAATTTACAAAAAAATGTATATGAATTTTTCATTTCACGTAATATATTTATAAAAATGTCCATCAAACATACTCAAATTAGTAACTGAAAATTTAGTATGAGTCGAATAAAAAGAAATACAAACATACAAGATTATGTAAATAGGTATTAAAGTAAAGACGTAACGTAAAAACGAGTAAGTAAATTTTTATACATTTTATTTTAAGAAAATCTAAATATAAACAAGATTTATTTATTATTAGGAATTGCTAGAAAATTTCGAATCTCTTCATGTTGTAGTAGGTATTATCATATTCCAATAATAAAATCAATACAAATAAACGTTCCCGACCTAAGCAAATAAAAGCTTCAAGATCTTTTCGTTCATACGTCGAACTATAATCGTAGCGTATACGTAAATAAATGTTCCTGTATAACTATTATATACATAATAACTATTTTCTAAAGATATGAAGTCTTAAACATATTTTTCTCAAAAAAGTATTCTTTTCTCGTCCCGTGATATCACTCGCGTGAATGTAGTTTCGATATAGATACCCACGTATTTAAATATATAACTATATAAAACCTTAAGGTCGCTAATGTCACTATGATGAAGTTAGGTGCTCAGTGCAAAAAAATCAACTGACATCTATATACTCCTCCATATCAAAACCATTAAGCGCATCCGATATCAGCACGAGTGAACAACTTCTATTAATAATAATATAATAATAATCAATTGTTATTGTTTGTGCGTTCGTTAGAAGCCTTTGTATCTTGAATATTTCTTGAGGCTGCGGTCGAGGAACCAAGCCGTTGTTAGCATTTAATTGATTTTGTATCCGGAAACTAATTAGAATTGAGGTTTATGTAACCGAACAGTATTAATAACTTATAAGCTGGCCCGACGCAATCTACTACACCAAGCAAACTTCACTCAACTGAATAGACTAGAAAATTTTTAATCAGGCTAACCTATTAAAATTTCAATGGCTTTAAAATATATAATATTTAATAAATATTTAATAATATATATGTTATTTATATGCTTAATTATAACCAGTTCTATTTTAAAAGCTTTAGAAGAAAATAACTACCAATGCACTGATTAACAAAACAAAGTCGGTATTTGGATACATAAATTATGTATAAAAAGTATAATATATTTTATAAATGGCATAAATAATTGTGAGAATATTTCACTTTATTTAAATTTCCGTTTTGAGTTATATCAAAATCAATATGAATATAAATTAATGAAAAAACTTAATCCATCTAATTATCATGGAATATAATAGAATATTATTTTACTTGCCGTAATAAAAATATTGTTTATTAAAAATATGAACGTCTTCAATTAAAATATTCCTAAACATAGTTAATATTTATTACGACGAATTTATATCATATAGTATACAAAAAATATTTATCCAATTTTAATTTCCTAGAAATCGTTTAAAAAGAACTACTCTTACAGTTAACATCCTTTGTTATTCCGCCAAGCCGGCCCTTAGTCACTATCGGTTAAACGATATTTATTCAGTATCCCGTTAAGGAGCTTATAATTCAACATTCTAACATTCTTGTATTAATAATTCAAAGAGAATATCCGTTCGGAGCCGTATCTCCTCTGGGCAGCCAATTAGCCTGCCTGGATTTCACCGTTTTGCTAAATAATGTTCGAATAAAATTAACGATTTATTTGGAATGTAAATCACAACCCCTTTTAATTACAAGTTATGCCACAGTTTTATTGGGCAATCTACGACGATATCGCTTTGATCTTTGTATTAGGAATGGATCGTTCACTAAACAGTAAATATTAGTTGGGTTAAAATATTGTTTATATTATGCATTTATTTCAATAGATATTTCTTGATTTTTATTCCTTGTATAATGTTTTATCAAACAGAGAAATGTGTTTCTAGAAAAATTGCGCAGATGGTATAGATTGTTTAATGTCTTATTTAATATTTCTTTAACGTTACAATATGAATTTAAGTTTTCTATAAAATGCAACACAGTAAAGTAAAATATTCAAGGTATCTGTGCGGGGCAATCGCGTTACGATTTCAAGCTTCGCTTACAGAGGCAATATGCAGAAAGCAAGCTATTTGTGGTATGAAACGGTTTTAGAAACGCCAACAAACTATACAATTTGTTTCATTCGCTTATTTTATTTCATAATAAACTTTTCGCTGTTAATATACGAGTAGTAGTCGTGTAACATAATATTTAATATACATTCGCTTCTTAGTTTAATTTGCATCAATTTCTGGTTCCTCCTTCGAGATTCGATTAAGTTTACGATAACTGCCCGATTTATCTCTCTCATAGAGTTATAATTTACCGCCTATAGTCTTTCTTATATATCTATACTTATATTATAAAGAGGAAAATTTTGATTGTTTGTTTGTTTGTTTGTGATTACAAAATTACTGGACCGAAATTCTCTCACTGTTGGAAAGCTACACTATTTCCCGTGAACATAGGCTCCTGCAAAGTCGGGGCGGTCTGCTACTACCTTATAAACGATATAAAAATATTTTTAAACAGAACTGATCGTTCTAAAATTAACGCCTTTAAATAAACCATCTCTATAACTTTATGTTCGTACAAGTATGTGTAAACATAAAAAGCTTAAAGCGAATATCACATAAGTTTAAATATAATATTATTAAAATTATAGTTAATTATGTGATCACCGCTCTATAAAATGAATGCTTATTTTATCTTAAACTTATCTCATAAACTAAAATTATAAAATTGACCTTTATAAAATTTATTATTTTATCACGATATTTATACTCGATATCCCTTTTTACGAAAATTCTGCGAACTAAGGGATCGGTATGAAATTTAGAATTCTTAAAGTTAGCATAATTAGATGGAGACAAATTCAAAAAAACTAAACTTTTTTATATATAATATAATGTACAGTTCTAAATAATATAAATAAATTTTCAACCGCATTACGATACTCTCGCATAAATATGTGTGTGAGCTTTTTTGACAGTATACAAATCAGTTGTCAAACTGTCATAAAAAAGAAAATGATTGCAATGACTACTAAGATTTCATCAACAGTGACATTTTTTATTGAATTCGACGCTCATGACAATCGTTATATTAAGAAAAAAGTCATATTATAAATGACCGTAACTAAAGTAGAATATGCTCTTTAAAATATTACATAAAACTTCATTTTTAAAATTACACAATAACTAAAAAAGGAAACAAGTTTAGGAGTAAATTATCGACGCGGCAATAATAATATGTAAATTAAAACTCGAACAAGTATAAATTACCGATCGAAGATATGTCGGCAGATATTTTTATGGGGCTTAATGACGTGACATGGATACGTGCTGCAGAGGAAACATCAAGTATTGTGTTACGGGCTCAGTGGTCTTTATCGAGGCAAAATTTCATTATACTCATACCCCTACCCACCTACCATTCAATTGAACACCTTCGCACAATTGGAAGGGCTGCCTCAATGGGTTGTCGGATGAAATTTCTTAAGATTCTTCGCTCATAATGAGCGGAGCCTGTCGTGCAATGGGCAGCAGTAACGGTGTAATTGTCGAACGAAATGAGATCGACAGATACAAAGGGAGATTAAAATCCGCTTAATGAACTCGTATAAAGTAATGTTGCTATTAAGATTTTTGGCCGTGGAATCGTTTTCAATTCTCGTTAAAAGTTTTAATTTTTAATTTCGCGTTTATTAATTTTCGCCTGAGCCGAAATTCGAGACATTTCGAGATTCTGTTGTAATTTAGTTTTATCAAAGATCTCGGGTTTTAATCAAACTAATAAGCCCTTACAAACTCTTGTCAGAAGGTATTTCATAATTAGTTTTGTTTACTTTATCTATTGTAAAAGCTTTATTAAAATAAGCAAAGGGAGAGATAAAATACGGCACGAAGCATATGTCAAGTATACTGGTAGAGAATTCATAATGAAGACATCATTACTAAACCGGTTTCAATACTTGGAAATGTCTGAACAACGTACGTTTGAGACTCGTCGTGGTACATATTACTTTAAAACTTTATTGTGTAAGAACGTTGAGCGAATAAAATAATAAATATAGGTATAAAGTTAAATTTCATTTACATCTTCGTTAATTATTGTCAACTACTTCTGCGCTGAAATTTTAATTACCTCGTTACAAACCGTGGTTTAACCCTATTTAAATTTTAGAAAAATATAATATTAAATGAAATTTTAATAATTTAATTTCAGTTCTCTTTTCCCTAAGGACAGAAAAAATAAATAAAAACTTCTGTTAAAATTTTAAACCTAAATAAAATAATTTAATTTTCTCAATTCTTTCTTAACGCTAGTTATTGTTAAGTACATTTATCTATCGCTTATTATTTTTCAAAGTACTACGAGTCCCTAAAATATCATCACACTAAACCTTGTGATTTTAATAACTTCAAAAAATAAAATCAAGACGAAAAAAATAATTCATCAATCCTCGATTTTCAAATATCCACTTTACACGTCATTTTGATCCCATTGGATAAAAACAGAATATGAAAAATATAACGCCCTCAGCACTTATGTGAAAGGGGAGATTTTAAATTTTATTTAGTCTCACGAATCTACCATTCATTGAAAAATCATTCATGACCGAAACCAACATCATTAATCATTTGATATCAAATGAAAATCTTTGAGAAACTTTCTCATGTTTATACGTACGTATACATACTTCTTAATTATATTTTTTGAGTTCCTTTCGTTCATAGTCAAGTTGTTATCATACACGATATTGAAATCTAAAATTAATATAAAATAATTTTATGGGACATCTTGTTTATTACTTTGAACCTAATCGCGTGTCTTATTCTGATAACCTACTCCACCCCTTTCGCAATCCCTTTTTTGAGGCTTATCTATTTAATTCATCGCAGGACTCTTTCAGACCCTGACCGCATTCACGATATCGGCCACATGACGAAGGGCCTAAGGATTCGGGTTAAATTTACCAGAAGACATTTATTTATTCACTGATACCCACGATTACGATCTCTTTGGATAACTGGTTAACGATGAATGATTATATTTTAATATAATAATGTATTAGATAGGGAACCTTTGGAAATGTCAAACGTGAAATTCATAATGGGTAATTGCGTTCGGTTCCCCGGTGTTGGTATAGTTGCATATCGGGCTCCATTACACGAGGTGTGTTTAATGCTATCGCCGATCGTAATGGTCGCGAAGACCATTAACGTACCCCACAACACAACTTTTTCAATGTAAACTCGAAGGCAAAATTGTCATTTTTTATTTTGTAATGGGCATGCATTGTTGCAGTTTTTTTATCCCATTATTTCGTTATTGGTTTCATGGTGTTTGCGTTGTGGAATATAATGACTTCTGTACTAACAGGGAGTTCTATTAAATCAAATTATTTTTATTGCAGTGACAATAAAAGTTTTGACAAGAGTTAAAAAATAATAACCTGACTCTATTGCTTATATTCTTCTGGTTCTCCTGTAAACAACAGTGAATGTGATTAACACAAAAACTAATTTCTTTAGGTACATTAAAAAACACAAAAAATAAATTGTTACGTCCGTCGCGTCGCTACGTTATAGGCGTTAATTTAGGCCTAAACAACGAGTAGGTAAGCGCTCTTGTAAAAAAATGTTAATTTTTTAATATTTGTATTCTATAGTCTTTAGGTCTTATAAATGCTGGAGTTTTAGGTGATAATGTTTATTATTAGTAAAGTTCCTATATATTATCAAAAAATCTGATTTATTAATTTCTTTTCAGGAACAAAAAAATGAGCTCAACGCATTAAGCTAACTTTTGTGTAGTGTTGTGTGTTTCAAAGTGACTGTGATAAAGAAAGATGCGGACTATGAGAGTAATAGCTCTATCTGTACGTTGGTTCGCGTTCCTAGTTGTGAGTGTAGACTGGCAGGTACATTCCCAGGCTGTGCAACAAACGTCAGAAGTAGACAGCTCGTACAACTTTTATTACGAACAGCCGTGTTGTACCGGACCTGTTGTTAAGAGCAAATATCATGTCAGACATAAGAGAGGTGAGTAATACTTCAACACTTTTTTCCTTATATAAAAAGCGTGGCATTAAACATTTAATGTCTCTATTATAACATTAATCCACTGATCGTTCGTAACTCCTTAAGCACGTTTTAAGAGTTTCTCTCGATTCCCAGGAGGCTCTTTTGCGAATCATGATTCATGATATAGCAGAAAACATCAAACAACATGCAAAAGTTTCAACATGTGTGCGTGGTTGTTTACATGTGTTCTAAACATTATCACGAACACATGCAAAACCGCGACGCTTTCAAGGGTACGTAATGTAAAGTGAGACGGATATATGACTTTAAATAAGTAAGGTGAGACAAAACAATGCTTTTGTTTCATTGCCCTCCCTGATGTCGGGAGATTTTAATACAGTTGTAGTTAATGTTTCTTTATGATCACTGATTTCCTGAAGACCTAAGTCCTTAATCATCAGTTACTACTATAGAACCAGAATTTTAAGCTTAATGATTAGATGAAACATAATAGACTAATTTTTATCAAGACAAATAAATTAAGGATATATCTAATAGACAATTTTTTTATTGAAAAAAAAGTACATAACGTAACACAGCCTGTACATATCCCACTGCTGGGCATAGGCCTCTTCTCCTATTAGGGAGAAGGTGTGGAGCTTAACCCACCACGCTCCTCCACTGCGGATTGATGGATATACATGTGTCAGAATTTTTTTCGGCACATGCAGGTTTCCTCACGATATTTTCCTTACATACATACTTTGTATCAAATACTATGTAAATCACATTGTGTTTGTAACAGGTTTAGAAAATGGTCATTTTAGCTTTCAAAATGCAATTGCATTTTAGACAGTCATGTCTAAGTATGTAATTCACTTCCCAAACTGATGTCATATTACTGTGTATTTTGCCTCTTAAAATATGAACTTAGTTCTCCATGGTCAGTCTAGAACGTGGTCATCTAAGCCGCAATATTAATGTGCAATTTACCACCTCCATTAAACTGCGGCTTAAAACAGTTCGCTTAGATCGTAATGAATGTGGAAACTTGAATCATTAAGCCTCGTCACACTTAATGAAAATCCACTAATGCTATACTCAGGTCTAAACACATCATAAGACCTTTATCGATTTATGGTAGAAGGGGAATACTCCGAATATCTTTAGGAATATTTATCGCACATTTCCACATCAAAAATGTATATTATGTTGATTATATTAATCTGAAATATTTCCCCTCCCGTCCGCAGTATAATGAGAAAACGATCGGCACTGCGAACTCGGGTGCTGTTTAACTCAAACGCCATCAAAAGTGTCAATCACGGGGATTTTCGAATAGCAAAACCGATTATCGGGCATATTAAGTCTGTTATTGTTATCGACAGCGGAGCTCCGGCCATCCGACCGTGAAGTAGATTAGGGACATCATATAATGCCATATTTTGGCGTCAGCTGCACGCATCGCATGCACGCCTCTAGCAGGCACATTTTTTACATAATTCCTTATAAAATTCTACTTTAGAGAACACTTATGTACGGCGGTTGAATTTTTATTACACAGCTTATTTCACGCAAACTTTCTATTTATAAATTCTAGTAAAGCGGCAAGGATAATAGTGCTGTGTTGCTAATTACAGGGGTCGAAACCTTGAACGATGGGCAGGGTCGTGTCGAAAGGGACGAATAATTTTAGGACTATTCTTTGCTGCCCTCTAATGAGTGAGGTATGACTGCAATAACTAATATGTGTTATTAAGTTTGGACACATTTAATTTTACACTCCAATAGCTAGAACATAATAATAAATGAAAAATAAATAATTCCATGTTAGGTAAAGTACCACTTTTTCTGATGAAACCAATTTATTTAACCAATACCAGAAAATGTATTTTTAAATAAGGAATAAGTGCAATAAAGCAAGATCGAAATGAAAACTAAAAGAGCTTGATCGTTCTATTTATTCTGTTAAGTCGTTCAAGTAAGGAAGTCGGATCAGAGGCAAATGTCCATACTACGAGTAGTGGCGAGCAAATAAAAAGTGTATAGAAAGATTTGAAAGAAAGGACGCACTCAGCCGAGCAAAGTGGAAAGGGTAAAAAAGAAACACAATGAGCGAAGGAACCAACGGCGCACAACGTCCGGTAGTCAAAACTTGAAGCGCAAGTTGCTTTGACCGCTGACCACATCTCTCCAACTGTCCAACTCGCTAAATAATGTTCAACAAGACGGAATATTCGTTAGCATTTTAATTTACAAACAGCAAACGCTTGGTAAAGTTAAGCTGGAAATCTCGGTCACAGATTAACTGATAATATTTAGTTTTATTTTCCAAGAACATAATAGTTCTTTTGAAATTCATGAAACTGGAATGGATTATTATTAAAGTATTATAAAACTTCTATTTATAAATTACTATTTTGGAATACTTTTCATTGAATGCACGTCGGTACATGATAGTGTTTATACAATCTTTACCCATCTTAATAGAACCATTGAAGAAGATACACATTCATTCCAAGGGGAGATGACATTACTTATTTTAGACGTTCTAACCACAAAACATTTTGTTTGAAATTTGGTCACGTATGTAGGAAAGAAGGGTGTCCCATATCGTATCTTGTAAGCATTGCGATTGTCCATTGTATTCTCACGAGACAAAGGGTTGAGGACGTTGGGAGGAAGCTTACCTTCGTCAAACCGCCCTTTTGGAATCAAACGTTCAGGTATTCGCGACTGATCAACCCACTTTATCTGAGCTGCGTTCACGCTTCGACGAATACGCTAAATCATTTCAACTGTTGCAAATATCCGCGATAGAGTATCTGTTTAATTCCAACAGTTTTTATGACTAAATAACAAGTCGCTCGTAATGAAGCGTGTAAATTTCATACATGTTTAAATATTGACGGTATATGTATGTTTTTATAATACAGTAATATTCTTTAAAATTATTTAATTTGATTTTGTAACCGTTACCAATGACTTAATAATTTTAATTTTATATAAATGACACCAGGCTATGAAAAATCAACTGTTTTGAACATGTTTGTTATTATTCATGTAAAGACAATTTTGTGATATGTAACAATTTTATTGACACGGAGACCTACTGTAAAATATTGTGACATTACAAATAATGACACACTTGTTTATTTTTCTTTTATTATATTTTGGTAACACGTCCCAACAAATATTGGCAAGGATTTATAAGCACTCACAGACTAAAACAGAAACAAACTTGGGTCAGCTTCACAAATAATAG
>DVXP01000671.1:0-18594 GCA_018235645.1 Junonia grisea | reverse complement strand
TCCCAAGAGTTTAAGGTCCTCATATCGTATTGAATACGATGTCGGGGGTTTAATAAATTTTTCAAATTTACACTTGTGAATAAACATTTTTGAAGAGTGCTTAATTACATTAAACTATTCTAAATAAAACATAACTATTAAATAAATACAAATTTTATTATAAAATCACAATTGCATCAAGGCATTCGTTAAGAACAGTTTATAGTTAATATTATCTAGTTTAATAAAGTTAATTTTGTAAATACACTACAGACTATCTTAAATAACATTTACATACATTATATTACAAATTACCATTACAATTATACTAAATATATGATAAATTACATCTAAATCAGCAAGTAGTATAATTATTATTAGGAACAATTTACTTCATTTACGTGCTATGTAAGTAAAGCTGTATAATACAAATATTCAACTAAATCTTCGAAATATTCGAGTGGAAAATTTATAAGATCTTAAAATTTTTTTAAAAATATTTCATATATTAATTTACATTTCGGACGAAGGCACTGATGATACGTTTTTGAACACTTATAAAGGCATTGAATTGACGTGTTGTTAACTTATTATATTATATTTATCTATATAGTAAAATCTATTTATTTAATGAACTCTGCCCATATCCATTCCTCCGAGTTGTCCGATGTAAGGGTAGCCCGATTTAGCTTCAGTGGGGGAATGGGCGTGTGAGGCGTAATGAGTTGCGTTAGTGCCGAAGAAGGAACTGTAACAAAGAAAATTAATTGTAAAATACATACATTAAGGTTATTATATTAACTTATATTTTTTTTTATTGACGCAGGGTAAATAAACTTATATTTAATAATCGTAAATGCCTTTACGGCATTGGATTTGGCCTATGTTACAACTATAGTTTTGGAAATGGCCAAGAGTAAAAACATTAAGTGATAGTAATTATTTACAGAGAATATTTAATAGTTGTAGTTTAAAAAGTTTAAATGACTACAACGTAGTCTAAAATATAACTTTTTTCTATCAGACTTAAAGTATAACGATTCTACCAATTCTTCGAAACTAAATCTATTACGACTCTCGTTAGTAGTAATATGTAGTAGGATAAAATATATCGCTTGTATACGTAGACCAAACTCAAAGTTCTAATACTGGTATTGGCCATTTATATACATATATATTACAGCTAAAACTTCGCTACTTTGGCACAAGTTTTGAACAATTGTAAGACGTCCTTCAAACTTGAGCAATTAATACGAACGAAAAGCTTCAATTATTTAATTTAATACTTTTCAAAGACTATTTGTCTGTAATCAAAAACAAGTTATAGAAAAATATATAGATATAGAAATCAAAATAACAATAACGAACCGATGTGCCAAATTATTGCAATTACAAACGATGATTTGGTTGTCGAAAAACAACTTTATTAAACTCGTAGCCCGAGATTTAAACCGTGGGAACGAACGAGCGAATGATGTACGAAACACTAGTAATTGATCTACATCGACGCTGCCTGTGTCTATCGGTGTAATGTTAAAACTTCATAATCATAGAGCAGTCACTAATACCGCTTGTAATTGTTACCTGTTTTTGGTCTACCGGAATGCGTAATTTAGGTGGTCGGAATGAAATGAAAGAAAACACATATAAATGACGCTTTATGGAAATAAATCGTGACTAAGCTTGCAATAAAATTATATATTCAATTGAATTCAGTGGCTAATACGTTATTAAGGCTTATTCATGTTCGTAGTAACGCATAAACAATAATAGATTATTGTAACGTGTAGGTGGATAGGCTTAAAGATTAAAACCTTCGCAACACCGATACGAGCTTGAAATACATAGGCATTAAGCTAAAGACACCATTTACCGAGGACATAAACATCTTGCATTATTGGAAAAACGAAAAACTGTAAAATACATCATTATAGCAACCATTACGTTAAAATATAGCTACAATGGTGTGAAAAACTTATACACGTATTAATAAATTGTAAAACGGAAACATTATTCATGTTATCAGTCAATCGATTATAAATTCCTTTTAAAAGTGATACTGAAACAGCCGTAGCAACAATTTTCTGGTTCGAAGAGATGACGGTGTTTAAACAACAGGTGAAAGAGAAATTTAATCAGTTACCGTGATTAACATACACAAGATATCATTTCGGAAAGCTGCAGCTAGTAAGTGAAACGGCGCAGGCGCACGCAACTCGGCAAAATTCCTAATTTACAGAAATAATCGCGAATTTGCCATTTGATAACAATTGAAATGGGTAAAAAATTGCTTAAATTTAAATTTTAACTAAAGGTAGCACTATCACTGTCAATCATACAATATTCCAGCAATTCTTGGTTAATTGTAGTTTGAGAGTTCCAACCTAACCGAGAAGGTCAATACCGGGTTTTCGCTGACTCGGATACCGTACATGCATTACCGAAAGCCTAGTATTTCAATCGCGGAGCAATTGAACAGCAATTTTCGTTCACCTGCATCCATCAATCACGCGTGCATTTGAACGAACAAACGGTCCGTACTGTCCAATAAGAGGTACAGAACCACGCTGTTTAGGAAGTTGAATGCAAATAGCTGCAGATAAGTTTTAATACCAGGTTGAAGTTAGGTTTAATGCACGGGTTCATCGCACTAATGTCACGTTCGGCCTCCCATTAATTGCCAAGCGCTCGCTACAAAGCAACGTATGTTTATCTGTTTTCCGCAATGTAAGGCGACGATAATACCTTCTATGCATATTTTCATGCATTCGACAAATAGCCTTATTGCATTTAAGTAAGTACCAAATTACCGTGCTGCAATTTGTACCGGTTTGTGATGGTAAAAAGTAAATTGATTGTTAAACAAAGTTATGAGAGGTCATGTGTTTTCTGGAACTCCGTCGTAATATTGTTTCCCGTGTTATCGATGTTGTACAATCTTCTTTTCATTATACTAAGTACATATGTAGTAGTCGGTTATATATAACCTAATGAAAATAACAACGCCTTCACATATTCAGATAAAGTCAACCTACACAGATTAAGAACAAAGAACTAACAAGGAAATTAAAAAGGATAAAAAATTGTACTGAATATTTTCTTTAATTTTGTTATTGAATTCTGAGAACAACTTCATTAAAATGGTATCAAGCTCGATTTCCAGTTGTATTCTAAGAATCGCAATACATGGAAGAATATAAGTATTAAGTACCCACCTACCTAAAAAGTGACAGTCGTACCTCAATTACTATATTTTTAGTTTTTAAATTATAAATCGTGTTCTTCCATACTTTTTACGTTACGTAAATCGAGGTTACTTAAGGAACGAGACTAACTGATCACCATAGACGCGACTAACCCATATATTATTGGAATGTCTCTCATTGTACTACAAAATATATTGTGTGTGGTCCAATGTGAAGTTTATAGTGTTGCTTTGTCTCGATAACACAGATAAACGACGTCGTCATTGACATACAATAGCACAATGAATCTGTCTCATTCTTTTTCGACAAATTCATAGCTACATATAGTCATAGCGTGGACGGCATTTACCTCAATAGTAACATATTTAAAATATAATCTACACTAAAGCATAAATCAATGTAGAACGTAAGGGAACTTCGAAACCAATTAGTAATCGATCAAAAATATACATAAAATTCACAGCCCTATTGCCTTCACGATCGCATCGGCGTATTACGAAGAGAGGCCTGTAATAACTACCCGCGCGGCGTATAATGGCTGACTTCTTACACTCTTAATTGATTAGCGGCCGCTTCGGCTAATGATAAAGGAACGTAAAAGAAATAAAATGAATCTCAATTCGCGAGATCTACGTCTGGATAATACGCGGAGCAAGCAGCCACTGTATCAAGGATTAACTACTTCTAGTCGATTGTCAAACAATTATGTTGATACTAAAAATATATGTAAATATGTACCTCAGATTTCTATTTTATACTATATTCGCTTGATTTTAAAATATAAAGTCATAAGTCATTTCATCATAATTGCGTATTCATTTCTTGAATCCAAAACTGAATATAAGTAGCTAAACATCAATAATTCATAAAGGCAATTGGTTGCCGCCAGGGCTTATTGAGATATTAAAGGCAGTTAATATTTATTTATAGATTCATCATCATTACTCGTATCTGAATAAGTTTAATGTAAGCTTACCTATAATTTTCTGGCCAGGCGCTGACTTCTGCTAATTTATTTTGATGATGGCCGCTGAGCTGTCTCGATGTCCAGTGGTTGTGGGCAGCCATGTGCTCCTGTTTTGCGTAATCGCCATATCCGTATGGGTGGGAGACTGTGTCAGTCCCGTTTGCATAGGTTGGATGCTGGTAGGTGATTCCGCTGCTCTGATTTGCGGTCGGACTCGCCGCAGTTGGGCTCGAACTAGGAGGAGTAGCATCAGACGATGCTTGCAAAGGCGTTGGTATTTCAGACGAGTGAGACAATGGAGTCAAATTACCAGATGGGAATGAACTTGAAGTGGGAGGATGAAGTGATGAAGCTGCAAGAGCTGATTGACATACAGAAGGAGCTAAGGTGGTTTGGTGTAGAGAAGGTGCCAGTGCAGAATTAAGCACGGAACTAGAACCCAAGGCAGAGGAATACGATTGCTGCCATGAAACACATTGCGCATTGAAAGAAGATGGTGGTTCATATTGTTGATGAACAGATGGGAAAGCAGATTGAAGGGACATTGTATTGAAGGCACTTAGTTGTTGGGAGTTTAATTGCTTGCGAAGACGAGCTCTTCGGTTTGAAAACCAGACCTAGGAAGAAATAAATACAATTAAATTTTTCATCAGGCACCAAACTTAGATAAAAAAATAAACTTCTTTAATAACGTCGTAAGTTTTAAATATAAGAAAAATTAAAATGCATCCGATATTTAATAATAATAGCTTATTAGACGATAATAAAAAATAATTTCTTAATTTAAAAATCCAAAATATAACTCGTTAACAATCTCATGACGTAATTGTAAAGTTTATTAAGAGGATTATAGCTTAAGTAACCGCAACTATTTCGTTTTATTACTATAATTACTAGTACAATCCATCAATTTAAGGAGTTCGGTAGTGAGTTGCACCATATGGTAGCCCAGTTTCAAGTTGATATTAATTATAGTTTAATGACTATATTTTTTATACTTAAATGGGCGGGAAGAAAGGATATTTAACGTAAGAACCTTTGATATGAATACTTAATTAATATTTTAACCTACTTGATATAATTATGGGTTAAATGATATAATAATATTTATAGTGTAATATTACATATTGGCTAATGAGTTTCATGTTTTTAAAACATACCTGAACTCTCGCTTCAGTTAGCTTGGTCTTCTGCGCCAGTTCTTCTCTCGTATAGACATCTGGGTATTGAGTTCTAGTAAAAGCTCGCTCTAGAGCCTCGAGTTGGTCTCCCGAAAAAGTAGTTCTAGATCTTCGCTGTTTTCTTTTTAAAGTGATACCAGGCTCTGACTCTGTGTCCGAATCTTCACACGATGATGGACCTTTTAAAGAAACAAAATTATTTTTTAATTTTAAGGATTTTTTCTTATAACTCTTAAATTTAACATGCATATGTAACTTAGCAATAAAGTCACATAAAGTATCCAAGGAAAACGCTAGTTAAAGAAATTAACTTTCTATCTTCATAACTAAATTGCGCTAACATTATTACGTTAATAGAGAAAATAAGGTTGTACGCTAGTTCGTAGATTGTTCAAATACTTATAGCGATAATGTATAGCAATAGTCGTATAGTGAAGTCATATAAAGTTTGTCACTGTACCATGACTCTTTAGTTTCCTATCATTTTGTTTCATTACTTCCATTATATTATTATTTGCTACCGTACGGACCACACGCGATCACGATTAAATTAAACAACATTGTATTTTAAGCTCAAAGAAATCTCTAATGAGTTTCTGGCGTCTCAATAAATATTACGTCACTTGATATGATGCTTTGATTTGTTTCTATAGTTTTTATAGCTACCTGATTTCCTTTTGTATACAACCTTAAATTTATACCGCCTAAGAACATAAAAAATGCAAAGGAAAGGAATGAATTTTCGTCAATATCTTATACGTTTTTTTAATCGATGAGATTCAAAAAATATTCATGCAGCAAATTACACCTAATTGATCATTACACGTAACAAAATTGCGACGGTCGTATAAAACGTTTCTTGGAAGTGCACTTTAAGTTTCACTTCATTTACAGTTAGCCGCCATCATAGACAGGCACGAAACGCAAATTTTGAGTACGCGAGCACGAGCGCAAAGGGACCCGCTTTTCCAGTGTAGACATTACTTTAGCCGCACACAACTTAATATGCATAATCTTATCGCGGCGCAGAATCTCTCGGGCAAAACCGCACCGTCGCTGAACCGGGATATTAGGAGCGCCATTTTATATTGGATAGCTATACGGCACAAGACGTGCAGTACGGACAGATTGTCGTAATGCAAGCCTCGCGGCCAAACGCGATGGGATAATAACAGCTTTGAGTACTAATTTCATTTTTATAACCTACAATTTCCGAAGCCGACACAAGGGGCGCTGCCGTGGCGTGCGCGCGCGCCTCGCCCGGTTCACTTTTACGTGGATTATTAACTTTATACGCCATTTTACTAAGTTTGCAAACGTTTCCGACAGTCTCATTATAGGAATAAATTCATAATAATAATATACTTTAAAGTGAATTAAGTGATTATGGTCTTGAATCAGCGTTAAAGACTACGATGACATGGCACTTATTTACGCATCATTATTCCGAAGGTTTCATCCAATACTATGTAATAAATATTTTAGGATGATTTCATAATGCTGGCCAAATGTAATATTAATTTAGTTTTCGAGGCGACCTTGTACTTTAAGAATAATAGAGTAGGTACTTTATTTGAATCGTTTATAAAAATAGCTGAAGCAAACTTTAGTAATATACTGTTTGAAACAAATGCTCCACACAATACCGCTCTAAAGTATTTAAGTGGTCCAACAAACTTTTCAGCCCACATGAAAAAATGAAATGGAGCATAAAATATTACGATTGTAGCCCTTGAAATGGTTACAAAAATAGATTTTACACTACTATATGTATACTGTACGATCATACATACAACTATTTAAAATGTATGACCATACCACGTTAATTCATTAAAAAACTAAACTTATTGGTGAAAATATTAAAAAGCATTTGTATAAAAATATCTGTAATCCAAGGTAGGGATGACTTACCTAGAATACCATCAATACTGTGGTTTCTTCTAGGATCTGATTCATCCCTTTTGCCTCCTCTTATAAGTCGCGAAATCGAACTGACCGATGGGGCAGTGTTTTTATCACAAATGCCTTCTTTTATTAATTTATCTCTAATTTCCCAGGAGAATATACCTGGGTTTTGTCTCTTGAGCTCTTCGATCCTGTTCTCAACTTCAGGCGTTGCTACCCTCGGTTTCGATCCACCGATAACACCAGGACGAATTGATCCGGTTTCCTGGTAAAAGAAAACTTATATTAAAGGAAGAAAAACGAGTTTGCTACTAAGACGTCCTATTCAAATTACTAATTAAAAGTTTCATTGTCACATTTATAGATGTTTTATATTAACTATGAAGCAATTTTGTGGTAGTTATCACGCCCACTCCTTACCTGGTATCTGTTAAGGATCTTGGAGACGCAGCCGTGCGAGACGCGCAGCTGGCGCGAGATGACGCAGGGCCGCACGCCCGCCGCCGCCATCTCCACGATCTTCAGCCTGATGTGGTTCGGCAGGGGACGACCGTTGATGAATAACCCGCCCAGTTGGTTCACTCGACCTTGTCCTAGAAATAGTGATGTGAAAATGTACACATACAATGATGTTATTGTTTTTTTTTCTTAATTTTAGAATGTCGGTTGTATAGGAACTAGATAGATAGGATATTTTCAATTTGCGATAATGAGAGCCTTTTTTGTTTCTGTAATTGGTAATTACTAAAAATATAAAAAGGACTTTCGAATTAATGAATATGTGAAAATTCGGACAAAGTCAATATCTTACGAAAATATAAAGTACATTTTAAGTTACATATAATATATATACAGTTTGAGTCACTGTTTTTGTTTATACATATATGGTTTCTGTAGTTCTGTACATAGAAGCTGCATATAAATATAATTGTATGTGCATTTGTGTGTCATCTATAGAAGACTTTAAAGAATCAAAGAAAGAAATTCAATAGGAAACCGATTATCATTTTATTATATAATATAATATTGTATTACAAAATTAGATAACGAGCTTTTTGATAAAATTGTATGAAGCTGCATATACAAGTACATATAATGACACTTTTGGATACAAAAGTGGACATGGATCTAATGAGTAAGAAATAAATATATTATTGTGTTTAACTTTATAATACAAAATGTAAAAAAACATATATTAAATGATATATCTTAGTTCATATATATATAAAAAAAACTAATAACAAAAGTAATAAAACGTAAATAATTATTGTGATTTCTTCCTATTGAAGTGTTAGATTATTTCTTGTATTAGAACGTGATGATATCAATTTAAAATTATCAACTAAGATGTGCTTTTGCCTTTTGTAAATGTTGTACATAAAAAACAAACAGACAAACATTTAAAAATAGTAAAACTTGACAAGAATTTTGTAAAAAACAATTTTATTTATAGTTATTTACTCTTCTACTTAAATTGTACATATTAAATATTCGGTACATATGTATATGTACGACTATACATAGTTATCATAAACATAGGTACTTATAACTAAAGTGAGTAGTATCAATGTAATGAAATCACTTATATACCCTTACCTACCCACACATCCATACCATTTTGGTGGCGTTCCATAATGGTATGAGTCAATAGTGTATTTTCATCAACTAATACGGAAACACAAATTACGAAATCCACTTATTTGAATAGAAACATTACCACAACTCTATAAAAAACTTTTTTAACCTTTAAAACATTAGCACCTTATAAACGTCACGAAATGATAAATATGTTTACATTCAATCAAGAGAAGAATCGGGCACAATTTAAATTCATTATTGCCCTCCGAATTTACATAATTAAAACGACATTTTAAATTAATTACGCTGTCGTAAATATTATTATTGAAATAAGAGACGCGTTCGTTTGTAGAGGTCAGTTTTACCCGACTATGGCCAAGATGTCTATCGGTCGGCGGTGTCTTTAGAAAAAAGATCGATAGATCGCGTTATCTTTTTTTCTGCGCGTGAGTGCAGTTGAGGAGGTTGTATAGAACTGAGAGTACCACTGTGTTCGTACGGATAGATTGGGGTTTGGTGGTGTGCGTGGAGGCTTCGGCTGAGGTCTTGTGCGTTTGTGTGGGTGAGTGCACATGGAGTACACCCACCTGTGCTAGTGTGAGACGTGTAGAACAACCAAACTGTTTTAGGATATTGTTACATTTGTAACTTGATAAGACAAATAGGTGAAAAATATAAAGAGCTTTTTAGTATGAGCGTATTTGATTAAACAGAACATGTTTCGAACAATCGAATATTATTTATTTTTGGCGCCAGAGAATTATTTCGTAAAGAGTAGAAAGGTTTTTGGAGGTATTTGATTTTATAGGCAATATTTTTTTACTATTATTAATAATATTTTTTTGAATTTTATGTTGACATTTTTGCTTGCAGAAATCTACCTAATCTAAGAGTACCTACTTCAATAGGAAAGATATCTATGATAATTATGTCATGAATAAAATAATACGAAACGATCGGTATTTTGTATTTATTGCAGTTAATAAAGTTAATACATTTTAAAAAAATATTTGTATAAAAAGAAAGATAAATGAAGTATATATTTTTGCTTTATTTTTTTTGTTACAATAATATACTTAAATAAAGAAAAAATTTTAGTACATTTCAAAACTTTTGTCACCCGAGTGGTTTACCAAAACAGACTCTAGCGCATGGAGGGGGAATTAGTTCTGCCCATTCATTGTGAAGTGAACTGGCAGAACTATACCCGTCTCTTTCCCACTCGCCTAATATAGGCTTATCATAATCCCGAACGTAATAATATTAATTTAACACAAGAGACATAAACACTGTTTAAATAAACGTTCATATATTTTTTGTTTGTGTTCGATCCTTTTTTTCTCGATAAGGAAATATTATATTAGATATACTAAGCTGCTTGAAGTGCTAGTTTTATTTCTTCCTGGATTTTTTTTCTGCTTAGATTAAATAAAATTAATAAATATTTAATTACTTTGCTTGTAAAAATATTTATTTATTTTACGTAGAGCTTAATAACCACATTCGTTGTTTAATAAATGTTCAGACATCTTTGTGAACAATATTTTCACTTCTTATTTATACCTAACTTCTAACTACCTAGATTTTATATGTTATATTTCTAGGTTTGTAAGTCTAAAATGTCAAAGGAGGTCAGAATGAAAAATTCCAGTAAAACCATTTTCTTTTATATTTTAAAAGGGACGGTCAAGGCTGGTCTCTACTATGTCATTATTTAATATCCTTTGTTAGCAACCTTTCCCACTTTGTAAACTTCCTAACGCAGCGAAATGGCAATTTTAGCTTGCAAGTTAAACGTAGTTTGAAAAGGAACTTAGAGTATTGATTTTATTTTATCTTTAACTATTTTTAAAAATCATGCAACAATTATAATATATACATTATGGAAATTCGAATTAAATCTGGAATAAAAGAAAATACTTAGTATCTTCAAATATTGTTAAAATGTTTATAAAGAACAATATGATCAATACACTTACTTGGATTTAAAAAATGTTGTACGATACATATTTTATGAGTGAATTGTGACAGATGACCTACTAATATTCTAGAGCTACATGATTTTCAAGTGTATTGAGGACATTATATATTTACGACGTTTGGCTGCGCAACTACGTACCATGTGTACGTAGTACGTGTGTGTACACAGGATCTTGTTTCTTGTTTCAACAACTCTACAAAGTCTCTAGGAGGGAATACTTTGTAGGATTGTTAAAATAATTTTATTTGGTTAATAGTTACGCATTTATACGAACTCTTACGACTTATAATTGTAAATTTTGTAGTAAGTTGTGTAATATTTAAAGTTGTGAAAAATATTTTAGTCTTTTTAATATTTCATATTAAATTTAAAAAATCGAATAACATGAAAACTCACATAAAAATTGCTTATACTACTGCAATGTTAATTTCGCTCTACTTTTCTTTTTCTTGGCGCAACTTAATAGAATTTACAAGTCAAATGAAGTTTATTTTTCTATTTTCAATTACAACTCTAAAAAAATCAAAATAAAATCTTTGTGAAGATTAATCAGAAATCTACGACATAATTATAGAGATCAATGCGAACCCTCTATAGCCTGATTATGTCACAATGATATCACTAATAACACTTTCACTGCCGATACTTACATTACTTCTTACTTTCGCTTTGTTTACTTTTTTGGCGCTGTTCTTATAAGAGTCTACAAATCAAACCTTTGTGGTGCGAGATTAACTCATTACATCCATTGATGTTAATCATTTGTACGAATGTATTCGATTTAAATTCACTTTTGTATATACAGCAGGCTACAGGCGATATACCTTTACAATGAGCGAATGTTATTTAGCTGAGAGATTCACAATAGACGGTAGGCAACGTACAAAATTGTAATTTGGACGCCCTGTATTGCTAGTGATGACGGTAAATCGACTTTAATCGCCTTAATTAATTTATTCCAAACAGAATCGGCCTCACAGAGTGTCTTCGGGCCATTCAATTTTGCATTAAATTGGTAATTTCCACGGCACAATAATTTGTAACTGTACGTCTACAGTTTACTGTTTTTTTACCTCTAGATACTAGGTACTCGACGTCCGCGGCTCTATCGCGATGAAAAACTTTTCTCACGGTTTCGGAAAGCAAATAGTCTAGCTTTCTATTTTTATGCTGAAAATAACCTTTACAGTGTTAGAGTGACAAAGATTGTCTAGATTTTAATTTGCGACATTTTATGCTTGAATGATTTTTTCATAATCATCTTTTCTTATTTAGCTACGGCGGTTGTGAGAATTTTTGTATCATGAGAAATTTACTTGAAAACTGTTGGGAATACGATACGTACGAGGGACGGCTTATGAAGCCTATTACTGCCAAAGCATAAGGTAATACGAGTATTCCAGATAACACGACAAAGTGAAGCAAAGCTTCAATACGTTATTAAAGGTTCCAACAAGCAATATCTGTAGCCAATAAAGATCAAATACTTGAGCCGTATATCGTTTCATTTTGATATCGAGTTATGAATAGGAACATCTTTATGTTATGCGTAAAACTTGAGAACACACATATATGTAAGTAAAATAGAATAAGATTTTGAATTGAAATATTAAGTAATCGAATAAACGTAAACGTTGAGTTATAAAAGGACGAAGCCTTGATGATATTTCGAATTAACTTTCATTTTCCTTTGGAATTTCACCTTATATTCGGAAGTAATTGACTTTCTCAACGGTCGTGAGACCAGCTTCTTGTAACACTGGTAGCATCAAACTTATCAATGGATTCCACGGAATGAAACGCTATTGTAAGATATCTTTCATCCCAAAACGAACAATTGATGAGTAAAAAATCGTAGTTCTTATTCCTTTGAAACAAGAGTGATGTTCGCGTGAAAGTTTAATAGATGTGTTTTTATGCAGTCGAACCTACGTCAGTGGCTATCAATGAAGTCCACTATAGTGTTTGTGTTAAGTCATCGTATTTTAATGAACCGTCGATGACATGCTGTACGTGTAATAGACTCACGGTGTATTCTTTTTAGCGCCGAATTTTTTTCCTCCCGTGGTCTAATCTTCGGATGTGGCGAGGAGTCAGAAATGAGGAATGACCGAGTTTTTTATTACGATTATTTTTAACGCATTCTTCAGTGTCCTTCTTTATTCGTGAATTGACTTTGGAGTTTCTTTGTGGAATACCTCAAACGTAAGACAGAGATAACTTTCTGATTTTTCTACCAAGGCGTCCTTATTAAAAAATAACGAAACGATGATTCTACAAAGCGAGGATTGTAATCGAAATTTGCTCCATTATTGTGAGACGGAGATATTCTAGATAGCTGAATAGAAACGAATTAATAATATTCTTTTATTTGAGATTGGAGGAGGAGTAATACGTTGAGCCATACAAAAAAATGAAATGGTGTTTCTAATCTCGCTGAAATATATTTTTGTTGTACATTTTCCAAATATTACTATTAATCTTTTACTGCAATGTTAAATTAAGATCTACATTATTTAAGTTTTTCTAAGAAATAAGATTTTGATACCTTGAACAAAAATATTAAACAAAATAAATTGAAACTAAAACCAGCAAACATGTCTTAATTTAAACACATGGATATCATCAATGTAAACATAACCTTCTTGAAAACCTTACCGTAATAAATGCAACCACATTTTAAGAACATTAGTGGCTATATATTATGTATCGGTGTACTAGTGTATATACGAGTAAGTACACTAAAGTTCATTGATGTTTAAAAATATACCCACAAAACCTCTTACAAATCTCATCAACAGGTGGGGTCCATTTTCACAGTAAGTGACTACCGGAAACGCCGTGAGCGCCGAAGCGTCACAGTCTCGTTACGACCCTCCCGTTCCTGTCTCATTTCCTTCGAGTTTTTACAACGTTTCTAAACACTTCCAAAGTCTTTCTCACAGATCTATCATTTGGCGATGACTTGCTTTACTAAATATTTGGTAATCACCTCCGGTGCTGTGATGGAATCGGTAATTATTTTTCTTAGTACATGTTGAAAAATCAGAAGAAAGTAAAGAAAATTCTAACAGCAATTCCTGATTGGTAAATAAATCTTGAAAGTGTATCTAATTGGATTACTGGGGACTTGTGTGGAAACTGAAAGAAAGGTCAGTCGGTACTCGGTAAACGTGATAAGAATCCCATATGAATTGGGGTCTACTATTTTATTACGTAAAGTGGTCCAATCTAATATGTGTAATGTTAAACGTTACAAATTGAATTATAAATTTTAATATAATTATAGTATTTAAATTTTAAATTATAAGGAACATAGAACGTACAAACACACACACGCACGCATACCCACACATACATTACCCATAACACACAATAATAACAGGTCACGTAAACTAATCAAAAACTTCTAAGAAATTCTATTATACTTTATATTTATAAAGGTATATTAATATTACCCATATTGATATCATAAAAAGCTTTGTCACTTATATTAAAGTGTGATTCATGTATGAGTTTTTTGGGTCCGACACAAAAAATATATATTACCTTTATAGGAGATACTTATACGAAAACTTTGAATGTAATATTTATAAGTCTTCAAAGAATGACAGTTTTCTCTCTTTTATTCGTCCTAGGGAAGGTAAGTGGTCATTGTTTATTTAATAGGTTCTTCAGGAAAAATTAAAACAAAATTGTAAGCCACGGACGAAATCGTAGGTGTTATATTAATTTAAAATATTTTATTAACTTTTCTTATGACGTTCGTTCATTAAATCTTGTGACCTTCAAAACGTTAACAAAAATGTTAGACCGATAAACGTCTAGGTATTTCTAATTTCCGGTTCCTCAGAAATAAGGTTCATTGATGTCGAAAATGTTTAATGTCACTCATTTTTTACAAAAAAATAAATAGACTCCAAGAGGAAGCTGTTCATTAAATGATTTTCGAGAATTACATAACACGTACATTTTTCATGGCATAAACGGTGGTATCTTTTTTCGTTAACTTATAAATTTGATTTTTTCAGTTATACAGTATTCAGTTTTTATTTCAATTCGGTACTCCCGAGAAAGTGCAGTTAGTACAAAACTTTAAAATCTTTTTTAAAATAATGAATGAAAAATATATTTTCAGATTTTTCCTTTACTTCTGCTAAATGATAGTGCCTTTTTTTGCTGACACAGGATAAATCTTCATAGATACCCAACTCCTGGAGGGATATCGGGTTATGTGAGATTGTACTCACTAATACCCCCTGCGATGGTATCAGCTCAGAAAACGGAGAGGCTACGGGATCGTTTTCGCAACACGTCCGCGGCCTCTTCCGTGCGTTGCTTCGCTCGTGGCTTGCGGAGCACATCTCAGGAGGGCGAAGAATGGTCTCGCCCTAATGGTCACAAAATGATAGAACCTACTTTATAAAAAATTGACGATTCTGGATTAACGGTCAATGTACCCTCTGAATTTTGACTCCTCTAAGAGTATCGAAATATATGTTGTTTTATGTCATAAAGTGAAGAATGCATACCTGAGTTTATAATTTTAATTTCAAATTGATACCATGTACGCCTCTCTAAGATCGTGACTGACGGACGGACGGACAATAAAGTGATCTTATAAGGGTTCCATTTTCCATTGGAACACGAAAAAGTAATTGCGAACAAATATTATATTTTAATATTTGAAATGACAATATGCGCACCTAGTTTGTTTGATACTGATAGAGATGTGTTTCGGTTTAAAGTAGAGCTTCGTTATATAGAATGACCCCATGGGCTGTGATCTTAATTTTTTTGAGCAAAATGAATTCATAAATAGGTATTAACAGTAATGATTAATATTTAACAACGATTTAAATACAGAAAATGATTTAATCACGTTTGAAAACCCATATACAAAGCAAGGGTGATGTTGCGAAATTTATTGCTTTAATTTTCATGAACACTTTCAGTTTTGAGTGATGAATGTGGACACTACTGCACTCGCATTGGGCTTTACAATTTTAAACATCAAGTACATCATATAATACAACAAAAAATATATATTAAAACTAATATTATAATATAAATTACTATTTTATAAAGGGACAGAAGGATTTAGATGAGGTAGCAAATTAAGAGTATCTGTAATTACATGTGGCTAGAGGCGTATTATGTTTGTATATGCATAAAAAGTGTTCTATCGGTCGGCCGGTCCTTTGTTAAATAAATTAGTTTCGGTGTCTACCAAATTACGCCTCGGATCTATCTATACGTATAGCAGTCAAATCTTGGCACGAAAATATGCTCTACCTATTATTTTCCGTCGAATAAATTAACATACTTTAGGATTTCTTAACAAAACGGGAGCTGAAACAATAGTAGATTATACATCATTTAAAAAAAGGCTTTTGGGAACACTGGTAGCCGAATACTATTTGTTTTCATTGATTTATTCATGGTCACACTGAAGATACAAGGTGCCGACAAAGACGCTCCTTTTGAAATACAACTTGTTCGAATTCGTAATGAGAGTTTGTATGAAACGTTACAAAATAACGAAGCACTTTAGTGAAACTGAATACCTAATTGTTAAAGGTTTAGGAATTTAGAAAACAAATACAATGGAAAACCTATTTATTACTGAAAGTGCTCAATTTGAAATTATGTCAAGTTTGAAGTCACATACGCTGGCTATTGTTTAAATACGTTCTTCATATAAAATTTATCAGTTTCGTGATAAGGCCACATGTGATAAATTGCCTGTTTCATAAGGCGTTCATTAGAAGCGTGCAAAATGCACTCCGTTGCGCGGCGATAACTTCACCGATAACGGTTTTATTGCTTCAAATATTACCTATTTGCGTATCCGTGGCCGGTATTCGTTTATGAAGACAGTAAAAAAAAAACTAGAATTTTTATATCAATGTATATTTAAAAAAAATACATTACTTTATTTTTAAATTTTGTTTTGACAAAGCGAAAGTAACATTGATTTATGTAGAGCAAAATTCCTGTCAAACGTCAGTGACTTAGTGAAGAATAATAGGAGAATCATCTCGAGTGAATTAATTCGGTTGGTGGCCTAAATAATTTGGCTTAATATAGCAGATATTTAATCTAAATTTATATAGAACGATACGAATGTCGAACTTGTATAAATATCGAAGCTAAATTAATTTCAGATTTTAATAATAAAGAGAGTAATCGCAATGTTGATGTAGAAGTAGAAGTCAGAATTTATTTACAGACCTAAGTAGGAAAATTAAATAGAAGCACGTTCTTTTGTATTGTTCATTCTGAGTTTATCGTTGGTACATGCACAGAGACTGTGCCTACATATCGCATGGTGACTTCTGAATTATTTTTTACGGAAATGGACATGACTATTACTTATGATCCAAGTAAAAGCGTTAGATGTTTAGTGTTGTTTGAATTCTGATGAGTTTACAGGAGACACGGAATTAAATAACTTTCTCCCATAGAATTGGTATCCTAGAGTTTATTAACAGGTCGTACATTCATATATCAATCCGTTAACTGTATTCAATGTTTTATCTAGTAGTTTGATGGTAAAATTACTAGTGAACTTGCGCTGCAGGCAAGGTATTCACTTCTTTAATTAAACATCGCACCGGGCCTTTAGATTGCAGCGGCTACCCGGCTTTGTGCATACCTGGACTGGTTGATACACCTACCATAATGACTGGACTGTATGATTGTTACGAATATCTTAACAATATAGTTAAAAAATATAAACGCGAATGACATAGGTAAAAATATTAAGGTATTTGAAACAAGGGTAATTTATATAGAGATAAAAGTACTGTTCTCGAGCGATAGAAAAATACCTTCAAGATTTAAGACGATCGAGCGACATAGCGAAGTTTAGGCACATTAAAGTAAATGAAATCGCGGACACAAACTAGGATTATTATATCGTAGAAAAACATTTTCGAAAAGACAAAGGGCTCCTACGCACTTGCGGTTGACCGCGGGGTCGGTTGGCTGCTTTTCTAGTTTAATTCGTGAACGCACTTGACGGCACTAAAAACCGCGACGTTTGAATAGAGATATGTGGTCCGCTTCGCACATATGTATTATTTGAATGTATATATTTGTGTATGGTATGTATTACTTTTATTTATGTATTTACCTATATAATATATAATTATATTAACATAACTTTATTTTGCATCTACTAAGGCTATTTAGCTTTAAGCCCGTCTTTTGTTCAATGTATTTTATATAGTTGTGCAATACACTTAATGAATAAATAAATAATTAAATAGCCGCAGTAGTCGTCAAGAAGCTTCAATTCTTGATATTCATAAATAAATATCCCATTAAAGTCTTACAATAATCGAAATTATTAATATTATCCTAAAATCCTAAAAAATTGTCTTATATTTTACTACTAGGTACATTATTTACTAGTCGAAAAAAGTTTACTATTTAAAAGTTTACTAGTATAATATTTTTAATACACACAAAAGAGACGCTGCGCTGCATTAAAATAAATTTGCTCGTCTAAAATGTTTACAGAAAACTTGCTTTAATAAGTAGCGTGCTGCAGGTGAAGTTGTTGAATATTCCGGTTTGTATGAAAAGCCTTCCTCGCAATTTTAAGAAAACCTCGCTAACAAGCAAAATAGAACTTAAAGCCTTCGTATTAAGAGCTTATTTTGAATGCATCATCAGAACCGGCGACTAGCTGTCTCGTCTTTGATAACGTCCCTCGAAAATTAATCGTATTTATGTACTATAGAGGCTTGTAACATCGAAGAGTCTGTTTACACTTTAAACATAAATTTG
>DVXP01000670.1:0-18594 GCA_018235645.1 Junonia grisea | reverse complement strand
AGCTCCGGTGAACATAGGCTGTATTAAATCTTCAAAAAGTTGGGGATAACCGTGCGAAGCCGGGCCGGTCTGCTAGTTAGGTATAAAAGAAAAAAATACAATTGACTTACAAAGATATGGAGTACAAATTAAATTTGTTTAAAAGGAGCCTATATAAGAAAGTCAAATATTAAAAATTTACTTCACGGACCTATATACTTCACCTTTGAATTTAAAAAGCAATTTTAAAAAAGTAAAGCACAAGCAAACCGTAAGATTAGCGAGCTAGTTGAAATAACATTTTTTGTCAATCTGAGTTATTCCAAGGTCTAAACTAAGGAGTTTTCTTGCAATCAGTGCTCAAAGCAATTGCACCATGACTTTTTGTTGGTCATTATTCCTCATAATAATTATTAATTACCTATGCCCATTTTGAAAAAATAGTTGTAGGTTTACCGAAGGTTTGTTTAGTGAAGAACTGTTGAATATTCAAATGAGACGTAACTTAGTATGTCTGTGACAATAGAATCGCTTCACGTTTATGCAAAATTCATTTTCAAAGAGAGCTCACAAAATACTTTTACAAAACGCGTTATATAAAAATTGTATTATCTATTAAAACAAAAAAAAAACACTTACCAGAAAAGGGGAAATTTTAATGGGTCAATTCTACACTTACCTCCCCTCGTTTTATCCATACGCATTTCTTAATATTACATACATAAATCCAAGCAATTAATATTTTAAATGTTTGTCTGATTGATTTTTTTTGGTACTTGTTTTGTCTGATTGATTTTTTCTTTGTTGCATGTTTACATTGCTCTTACAAAAGGACATAAGTCACTAAGATTTTGTCCCGAAAATATAATAACAAAGTAGTGAAGAGGAAAATGATGTTCGGATTGGCATCATTTTTCTAAGAAATTTAAAAAAATATTAATTAGATATATTCTACGCAAGTGCAGCTTTTTTAAGAATTTAACAAAACAACAGAAATTTATTTTAAAAATTTGTAGTAAGCGACATTTTTTATAAACTTTTTTAAATCGAAACAAAACTTGTTACAATACCTTTAATGAAGATAGTACAGACCCTTTATGGTATAAGTATGTATAAAAAAAGTAGCCCCCTCACCTTACAAACTCAGAAGAGAATTCAAATGCACAGAAAAGAACACCTTTCAACTCTGAGCACCGTGTCAATAATGATGCTTTAGTGCTTTACAATAAAATGACACGCCGAATCGATCGACCGGGGTAAATTATATACGAACAATATGTATCTATTGTCTGAAGCAAATTAGGGCCAATTTTATTACATACCTTGATAATAACTATGATAGAGGCTAATCAATATAACTTATATAATTTCGAAAGTTATTTTGTTAAGTTGATACGTATTCACGACTATAGAGCTGAACCGATTTTAATGTAGTTCGTGTTTTTATCCTGAGGAATGATGGAGAACTTCAAGAGTTAGCCCATGATAATGAAATATTCCATTATTATCATGAATATCTAAATAAAGAAACGTTTAGGTTTTATAAGATTTAAGAAGTTTTTTTTGGAAATTTAAACTAAAGATTAAATAGCTGTTACCTTTTGTTATTTTATTTTAAATTAAATATGTAATTTTATCTAAAAAATAACTCACCAATTTTTTTTAAATTCTTTATATTAACGCACACGAGAAAATCGTTAAAAAAATCACTTACACTTAAAAAAACAAACACTGACACTACGCTCAGTGGAACAATATTATGATTCTAATAAAAGAAATAAAATAAGGTTTCAAAATAAACGTTCCCTCACTTTACCTTATTGCACAACAAGGTAAATACATACAATATGCGTCGTTTACCGCGGCCGCATGACGCATCGTACTGAGGAGGGGATTCTGTCTAGCCTTGCTCTCTATTTGGCTCGATTTAGTATAGATTCGTGAGAAAAAGGACGATAAAGTAGGAAATTACTCCTTTAGTAGTTGGGTATTGGTAAAGATGTTAAAAATAGAAGACAAGCTCTTCTATTTTATATTGATCGAAATAATGACGTTTAAGTTTTTTTGTGGTGCGCCTTATAATGGATATTGGAAAAAATATTAACTTAAATTATTGTTACATTAAATTAAAATTTTAAATTGAATTTTTTAATGAAATATTCACTAATAAAACTAAAACTAAAATTATTAATACGAGTAGCATATTATGTTTTACGGCCTAATTTGTTCCAATATTACGCATAATTCATGTAATGTTTCGATAAAAATAAATTAACGCAATTTGGGTAGAAGAGAGAGTTCTGTTAAGAATTACGGTTAGAAGTACCTTATATTGGGGGAGGGAAATGATTTCTAAAATCGTCATCAATTTAACGATCAATAAATAATAATCAATCACATATACGTATAACTATATATATATATGAACACAGATCAATAAAAAATAGATATTCTTTGGAAATCGGTAATTACAGTTTTCTATATAAGCGATTATTATAATTATCATTTAAGTGCTGTATCAAACCATTATTAGTTACCTATGTACGGACGGAAATGAGCCAGCGAATTCAAACAGACAAACTTATCTAGATAGCTATCACCATTAGTCATTGCTATCAGAAACATTAGCTAATAGTCAACAAGATTATGTCATATAACTGAAATACTATTAGGTGCTGAGATATTTTACCAAAATAGAGTAGTTACTTACTTGGCTGACTTTTATGACTATATTACCTACGTTTTCTTTTCGATGAATCTACTTATTAGAGTTCCAAAAAACTATAAACAAGATGTTCTTTAACGAATACTTACTTATATATATATCTATAATTGTATACATATTTATACAAAATAATTCATATTTCATAAAAAAATAATTTTTGGATCTATATCAGCTAAATGCTAGATTAATAGATGGGTTCGTGTGGCCGACACTAAAAATTAATGTACTAAAACAAATGGCATTATTTTAACATTACGTTTTAGGGTTTACAAGATTTTAAGAATCTTTTCATTAAATTTATATTTACCCGCCATAGAGGCGCTGCTCATTCTGCCGCGGGTAAAATCAATCTTGATTAATTATATTTACTTTTTAACGAATATGAAATTCACACGAATTGTGGTTTAAAATATTTGAAAAATCAATACTGACAATAGTTGTCATTTATTTATTTTTAGTTTTTTTTTTTTAATTTAAATTATTTTAATTATGAAAAAAATAAAGTAAAAATTATTCATAGTTTTAAAATGAAATAATAAAAAATAAGAAAATGCTAATCGAAAAATGCAATAAGTGAATAGATAGATAATCGTAGAATTTCAAGTGATTACAGTTTCAGTTTAAAATATTGCGAGTAATTCTGAACGAAAGAGTAACTGTCATTTTCCAGTGTGGCCACTTAAAATTTACTACCACTAATCTGGGAAGTTTACTCCTTGCGTTATAAAATGTTTATAGTACGCTGATACCATTTTTATTTTAACAACAATTAATGTTTATTAATATTTTTTTAAAATATATTATTAAAAGTCATGGAATGTTAAAGTAGTAAACATTTTAGTAGGAATTTCATATTAAAAAAAAATGTTTGAATAGTAAGAAAATTTTATTAGTAGTACGTATCTACAATTAATTTGTTTTTTCAATTAAATGCTTAGAAGCTTTTTGGGGCTTTAGAATAAGCATCACGTTTATGTGGAAATATATAAATTTCGTGAAAATTGTAAGAAAATTGGATGTTAGGGGTTTGTAAAGGTTTTTGAAATACTTTTAGGGAGAAAAAAATTAAGAGCTAGTAACCCTGCTGTCAAGTGACAACTGATGATCGTCGTTGTCAGTCGTTGTCAGTGTCAGTGCCAGCGAGTTTAAACCAAAACATTGCGTTTTATCGTTGTTTATTTACTATTTTATATTATATGAAAATAATTAAATAAAAATAAATTTATTCTCATATATTTTCGATTCAATATAAAAATAGCCATGGCGCCGGGCAAGAAAGGTGCGGTACGTGGAAAACGTTCTAACCAACACGTTCAACGGGATTATGCGGAAAGATTAAATGATTTAAGCATACAGTCGTCTGAAGACAGTGACGACAGTTCAGATGGTTCCGATAATGTAGGCGTGGAAGCTACATTTGCTGTAAGCATGTGGGATTTAAACCATTGCGATCCGAAGAAATGCTCCGGCCGCAAATTATTAAGACATAACCTCATCAAGAACTTAAAACTTGGCCAACGGTTTCAAGGTCTCGTATTATCACCAGTCGGAACTCAGTGTGTTAGCCCTAACGATAAAGATATCATAGAAAAATTTGGATTGGCCGTAATAGATTGCTCATGGGCGAAAATTGATGAAACACCATTTCAGCGGATGAAATCCCCCCATCCAAGGTTATTGCCTTTTCTAGTAGCAGCAAATCCTATAAACTACGGAAAGCCATATCAACTTAGTTGTGTAGAAGCTTTAGCTGCGGCAATGTTTATCACAGGACACAAAAAAGAAGCCAATTTTTATCTATCCAAGTTTTCATGGGGACATTCATTTTTAGAATTAAATTCTGAAGCTTTAGATATGTATTCCAAATGTACAGATAGTAAAAGTGTGATTGAGGCACAGAATAAATATCTCGAATCAGCCGGGAATGAACAAGATACAAGAAAAATGTGGCCGTCCAGTGATTCTGACACAGAAAGTGATGCTAGTGAATAAGAAAAATATGATCAGAGTTCTGATATTATAATATTATACCTTTTACATAATTATTTTGTATTATTGTAATTATTTAATGAAATAATGATTTCCTTTATTATTAAATTAAATTTTAATGTTAGTTACAACATTACATCATTTAAATAGTTTAGTATTGGTACAATTTCTTAATATTTCTAGATTATTTCATCAGTTTTATGTTTATTTTAATAAAATTCATTATAAATTTAAGTAAGAATATAAATAAATAAATAGTTATCAAATGTTTTTCTTGATTTCAAAAAGATTTCATAAAAACGTTGATATTGGTAAATTTTTATTATTCTACAACGCCATCTACTACGAAGAGCATTAACTACTTCATAGATGTTGATACTAATGCTACGTTAGCGTTTTAGTTAGTAATGTTTTGTATAGATGGCGCTACGTTGGTTAAATTTGTAAAATAACGTTGCAACGTGCTTGCCTCTTGCGTCCGTTATTTTAGTTTCATAGAACTGCTCGAGTGTGGGAGTCGGTTCATGCCGCGCGGAGTTTCGTTGTAAACTCGCGTAATAACTAATTTATGACTTACTTTTAAAGTGTACTTGTGGTGAAATTATTGTGTTGTGTTTTTTGTGAGTGTGTGTACTTTAAGCAAATTTTGTTTGGATATAAGTTACAAAACTTCCAAGGTAAGTTTGTTTCGGGATTCGACTTTTGTGCAACCTGTCACGCAGGTGTCTCTCAAGTCACTAACCTCCGTGATGAATAAATATCTACTACAACTTTCAAGATACCGATTTACGATAGAGCTTTTTTATGAATTCGTTTAAATATATATCAAGCTATGCATCGCAAGTTGTAACAACGTTATTATTAATATTTTTTATACTTCCTAACTTATTATTTAATACTTATTAAATTTTATCCCTTACGAGTCATTTAATACAAACTTTTTAGTAAACTGGCAGTTAAGATCGCAGCTTTTAATATTTTCCGTCAATAATATTTTAAATTGTCAAGTATTGGCAAAGTTTCGAATTTCGCGCTTTCTTGTAATTTGTTGTATTTGTATATTTTTTGTAAATTCGCCTTCTTTTGAAGGCGATGCCTAAAATGTTGGAGAGCTGACGATAACTTCACAGATTTCACTTCCGACGGAATGTGTCGAAGTGTTTTGTATCCGTTTTTGTTTGGTAAGCATTGTTCGAAATCATAATACGTAATTTAAAGTTAATTAAATCCTACTATACCTATAGGTAAAATTGTAAATTCTAAAGTGTGGGGATAGATGAGAGTTCCGCTAAATTACTGAACAAATTTTGATGCATCTTTACAGTATAATTCTAAATATTGTTCAGGCTGTGGCTATTTACCTAACTAGTAATACAATAATAAAATTATTGAACTGTAAATAAAAAGTTGTCTTATAAATTTTGAAAAGCTCTCGCAGAGCTAAGGAGCTACTACAAAACATGGTCTAGGGCCTTTTTCCAAGGGCCTTAGCAACATGATCAATAGAATTGACTCAGCGTCTTAGTAGGAACAGATAGACAAACATAGTCATGTAATAGGTATAGTTTAATACTAGTTTTGGTACTTTTGACATATTTAATTGTAAATAAATATTTTCCTAACAAGTTATCTTTATGACGGTTAAACTTTGATGTAGTTTTTGGGTACATAATTATTTACAAAAAATCATTTTCATTGGGTTATACTTAAAAATAGTACCTAACAATAAAACCGTATTTTCAGGTGTACAAAATCGTGGCATGTCTTGTGCGAAACGTTGATTTGAAAATTATGTCCATTGTATCCGACTGAAAGCTGTTTTGTCGTATTTATGTGTAGAAAAAGCAACATACCATGAAGACCACTGATGTGAGTGAGTATGGGGATCAAAGTTGCTCATGCACTTCCTGTGTCTTTAGAAGCGAGTCCGATCGCCCATCCTTGAGGCGAATCATCTCCCTGGGGTCACGAATCGATCGTCTGTACTATGGAAAATATATACCACTCCGTGAGCGAAAACTCCTTGAAAAACTTGTCAGAACAAGAGGTGTATATGACAACATTAAAGCACAGCTACTCTCAAGCAGTACGAGCAATGATACAAAATCTGCAATAAAAACTCGTAGAAAAAGGTCTGCGAAAAAATTAATTGATCAACATCATTCTGATGCGATATTGGAATTAGTCGATTTAGTAGATAGAGGTGAAAAATTGGAATCTAAAGAATTGAGCGGTTGTTGCAGTTGTTGTAGTTGTTCTTCTAAGTTTAATTTACATTATAAGTCCGCCGATAAGCGAAGACCGAAACATGTTTACCCTGGGGGCTATAGGCAAATACATATGAGAGAAAAAATGGAAAGTAGAAAGAGAGGAGTACGATTTAAAACAAAACATATAAAGTCAGATCCTTGTACATGTACGTTTAAATTTAGTGGAATGCTGAAAAAAATCTCTAATGCAAAATTAAAAAAGAAACACGCATACCGTCCTACAGCACTTGATTTGATGCCAACTACCGATGAAGAAATTATTCAAAAACCCAAGAAAATAACTCTCTTATCAAAGTCATCTATTGAAAACTTACGAAATGCTAAAAGACATGTTGAAGATTTAATGATGGAAGGGGTTAGAAAAGTTAGTGAATCGAAAACAAAAATTCAAGAAAAAATAATACTTCAGACAAAAAAGTCGTTAGATGAATTAAATAAAATTAAAAATAATATTAAATCTAAAACAAAAGCTCAAAAAAAATCTCGTGAAGTTCCAAAGACTAATACTGTAGTCGATAATAACAATATTTGTGAATGTCCCGAAAAAAGCTTAATATCGCAAATAAAGAAAGATTCTATAAGCAAATTTAAAGAAGATCTTCAAAAGAAAATAAATTTAAAGGATTGGGAGTGTGACTCTGATTGTATTGAAGATATTTGTGTTCCAGAAGAATGTTATTACAAATTAAAAAGACTAAGGTCAGGTCATTTAAAATCTAAAAAGTATAAAGACAATGAAGGTAGTAGTATTATACAAGATCGACTTATTAGAGAACCATTAATTAGTCCTAGCATAAAAATTCAATCAAAGCAATTACATACATTTGTACCTGCTGTAGTGGAGAAACAAAAACCTATATTGCGTTTAGAACAAACTCGTCTAGTCTCGAAGTCTACTGATAAAGAGCGAAAAAAATCAAAAAAAGTTCAAAATGATACTAAAAAGACTGACAAGAAAAAACTACAAATTCTTTGTAAATGTAAAAATTCAAAGCACAAAAGTCAAAACGTTAAGTCAAATGCCGTGACACCTCCTTCAGTTGTCATAAAAAATAAAACCAAGAACCTTAATGCAAGTCCTCCTCGTGAAAAAGGAATTCATATTTATCCAAAACCAAAAGTTGAAGATATTAGACCCGAAAATCGACAGCAAGTAGTCAGAATAGGATCATCTTTTACCTTCAATATTGAATTTTATAAAAATAAAGCAGAGCCTCTAAAGAATAAATCTCAAATTGATTTAAAAAGATTACCTACTTACTCAGGACGTTCGCTAATAAAAAATAATAAAGTAAAATTTGTAACTAATACTAAACTTCCGCATACTGCGAATAGACGGCAGCGAGGTTCACAAATAAAATTTGAACATCCAAAGAAAACTAAAAAAATTGGTGAAGATAATTTTAAGCGGTGCTTCTGTCCTTTCAAATTTAAATATAAAAGAAATAAATTCAAAACTGACACAGTGATCAGGAAAGACCAAACCACGGAGGACAAATCCTTGATGACTTTAAATTCTGTCAGTGACCCATGTACACCATTGGATTGTGTTATAAGTAACAAATGTAATATAATCGAATGCAAAAGGTATAATCAGAATTTCTTGAATAATGTTGAAACAAATACTTACTACAATTACCCAAACATTAAAATTACGAAAAAGGCACAAAAGAAATTAAAAGATAAAGTATTATGGCTTCCGTATGAATGTGAACCTGGTGTGTGTGAACCGAACTCTTGCGACCCTCATGAATGTATAAAATTAATATCAGCTAGGAAAGCAAAAAGTAAACATCGTTCAGTACAATGCGGCTGTCCTGTTAAGAAATCATATTCTGGAAAAAATAAGTCTAGTTCAAGTTTGAATACAATGGTACCAAAGTATTCATATGTGAAGCCTAAGTATGTTAAATCTCAAATTTCTCATAAAAGTAGCAAATTTCGAAACAAAGTAAATAAAATCAAAAATCTAAGAACGAGACGTATATACCAACCACATACAAATAGTGGTCGTCAAGTTGTTCGAATTGGATCAACTTTCAGCTTTAATTTGGAATTTCATAAAACTAAATCCCCACAAATTATACACTCGAAAAATTTTAATAGAATATCAGATGAAACTTCATTATTGCACAATAAAACTAGTAATAAAAAATCTGTAGCAATTACACCCTCGTATAAAACTCTGCATAAAAAGACTGGCATTGGGACTACTCTTAAAAGATGTTTTTGTACACTAAAATTACAAGAAAAAAAGCATATTAAAACTAAAAGAAAGAAAATACTCGCTACTGAGATTGATTTTATTAATAATATTAATTCAAATGTTATTGTAACATCTAATAAAGGCACTAAGACAAAGAATGATAGGCCTTTACACCCAATGGAATGCGAACCATTCGTGTGTATTCCTGGAGCATGTGATCCCTACGAATGCTTGGAACGAATCAATAAACGTTATAAACATATAAAAGAAGTTGGTTCTATTACAGAACACCCGGAAATTAAATCAGTTTCATGCACTACATACTCTAAAAAGTCATTCAAAACTGTTGATGTCCAATCCAATAAACCATATTCAAAAGATCGCAAATCATCAGCGAAGTCCAAGAATATTTCTGGTAAACTGAAAGGATATAAAGATGGAAAAAATAATCAAGCTGTTAAAATTGGTTCTTCATTTAGTTTTAACATTGAATTCGTTAAAACCAATACACCTACAAATAAAATAAAATCAAAAGTGCAAATAAAACCAATGATCCAAGAGCAAACATTAAAAGAAAAGAAAAATAGAAGAAAAAATAATAAATTACACGTTTCTAATATCACTACACAAGTAAAAGAAGCAAGAAAAGTGCCTAAAGCATCTATGGCTAACCATTTTGTAAAGAGATGTTTTTGCACATTAAATTTACAAAAATATCGTAAACATCAACCTCCTCTAATTCCTCAAGAATATACGGTAAATACAGCAATTACCAGGCTAAATCCATTTTTGAATAACTATGGATATGAAAACCAATCGTGTGAAAACCAGTGTGACATTGGTTGTGGTCATAAAAAATATAAGTTTCCAAATCTAAATTATCTCCAACCTATTAATTCCCAGGAACTTTCGTCTCATGTTGAAAAGTTATCAGAATCTTTTACTTTAAATTCCTTAAATGTTGATAAAATGGCATCCAGTTTTAGTTTGATACAAAATAGAGTGATGTACGTAAAACAAACGGAAGTAACTAATTTAAATCAATACATACGACAGTGTTTTTGCACAATGAATTTACAATTGGTGAATAAGAATATTTCAAATAAAAAACCACAGAGTACAATCCCGTTTACCAGAAAACATTCAAAAAAGACGTTGCAAAATAATAAGGAACCGTCCAGATCCAACAAATCGTCTGTCCGTGTAGGCTCTTCATTCAGTTTTAATATAGACTTTAGTAAAGATATATCATCATCGTTATCAAAGAGTAAAAAATATGTCGATAATTTACTCATTTCAAAATATTCATCAGGTACAGGGTTAGACAAACTAGTCAAAAGTAAATCAAAAAAATTAAAAAACATTGGCACAAAAAGGCGTAATGCTCCATATCATAATCAACAATTGCAATCGGAAATCGGTAAATTGGCACATAAAGCCTCGGCCACTGCACCAAGGAGATGTTTCTGTACACTTAAATTGCATAAAAAAGGCAGGTGGTATAAAAATGTACAAGCTATGAGAGGCAATAAAAATCAATTGACAAATATACATCCAAGCCCAAGTAAAGTGCCGACTGTCAATAGAGCACAGAATACAGTTTTTAAACCCCTTAATTTAGCACAATCATTAAAACCATATGAATGTGAACCAAATATATGTACTCCTGGTTACTGCGATCCTTATCAATGCTTAGAAATAATGAAAAGGAGAAAATTTTATAATACAAAAGAATCTGGTATGGGTACAAAATTAACTAAAGAGTCTGTATCCAGTTTAACTATTGGAAATATTTCTAAAGGAACGCAGAAAAGTTATATGATGAAAACGAGACCAAAACAAAGTGAAGTAAAGATAACCAGGAGAAAAATTGAGAAAAAATCTGATGTTTTTAAACCCTCAAGACAAGTTGTACGAATAGGTTCAAATTTTAGTTTCAATATAGAATTCTTCAAAGATCAATTATCACCTTCTGATCGTAAAAATATGTCCGGAGATGTAAACGAATGGAAAGAAGGAAAACATGTAAAAAAATTACCTAAAATTAAAAAAGGAAAAAAAGATCAAATCACTACTCAAAATTCTAACTTTGTCCGAGATAAAAATATCGAAATTAACCCAAATCCACGAATTGCCTCAACGATGACAACATCTCTTAGAAAACGATGTTTCTGCGTCGCCCAACTCAAGAACATTAACAAGAAGAGTGTTGATATGCATTTAAAGGACAAACCTAATTTTTTAAATAAATGTTTATGTTTTTTTAAATCAATGAAGACTTTTACCGCAAAGAATGAGGGAGTCCGTTTGAAAAAGGTTCCACATCTTGACAAAAAAATAAATACTCGAAATGTCACTATGTTAAATGAATATCAGCGCAGTCCTTATGAATGTGAACCTGGAATTTGTATACCAGGCGAATGTAATCCATACGAATGCTACAAAATATTGAAAAGAAGAAATGCTGAAACTAAGTCAAAAGCATCGACCACTGCTGATACAAGAAATGTACGTTCTAATTTTAGTAATAGTGATAAACTTGTAACGAAAAACGCCAAAATACAATTAAAAAACAGACAAAAGGAGAAAAAAATCGAAAAGAAAAGTTTTTCGCAGCCATATTTAAAGGATTCTAATAGAAATGTTGTGAAAATTGGATCCAATTTTAGTTTCAATATAGAATTTTATAAGGGTGGCCACCCACGCTATGATATGAATAAAACGTTACCACAGTTACACTTAAAATCTAAAGAAAAGAAATATCAAGAGAGTGATAAGAACACAAATAAAAATGAAATAGTTAAAACTCGTTCGCAGAGATCCCAGATTGATCCTATTCGAAAAACAGACCAATTTACAGAAGATAAGCAGTTTTTGAAACGCTGTTTTTGTACCTTACAACTTCAAAACAAGTACTCGAAAAGGCAAGTCAAGGAAAAGAAAAAACATCAAGGTATTAAATTAAGCACCAAAAGTGTAATGACAAAAAAAGATAAACACCCATTAATTATTCCAAACGTCTTCGAATGTGACCCTGATATTTGTGTTCCTTATCAATGTGATCCTTATGAATGTGATAAAATTATGAAATTAAGAAGACAACAGAAGGGTGATAAAGAAGTAGGGAGTTTGACTGAAAATCCTAAGAAGTTTGCTGTTACTAGTGGAACAAAACCTTTAAAAATATCTAAAGTTAGAACTCAGACAATTGTAGCTAAAAATAATAAGAAAAATGTATATAACAACAATAATTTCAAAGAATCACGTTCCGTACAAAAAGTAAGAATTGGTTCAAGTTTTGAATTTAACATTGAATTTTATAAAAATAAAAATGACGTTGGCCTTTTGATGAATGAACAGCCTAACCTTAGGAATATAAAATCAATAATCCCACCAAAAAGTAAAGGTAAGTTTAAAGCACAAAATCGGAAGCATAAGGCTGTAATGTTTGAAAAAAATGGTACAAGAGTTACGAATTCTGTGTTGACAACGAGAGATATTCCGCCCTTGAAAAGGCACAAGACCTTGTTTTATAAAAAACCAAAACCAGAAAAACGTAAAGTTTTAAAAAATACAACCTCAACTGTAGGAACGAAAACTCAAGCGCAGCTTGAACATGCCACTTTGTTACCTTACGAGTGTGAGCCACAAGTATGTATACCCGGAGAATGCAATCCTATTGAATGCTTAGAAAGAATAAAGAAAAGAAATAAAAATTTTGGCGTTACTACAAAATTTTTACAGAAAACATACAGTGCTAGTACGATGACAGAAGGTAAATCAAAATCGAAGTCCAGAAAAAATCAAGTTAAATCATTTAATAAGGACGAACTGCGATCAAAGAAAGAACCACCCGCAAACTCAAAAAAACAAGCTGTGAGAATTGGATCAAATTTTAATTTTAATATTGAATTTTATAAGGATAGTGCTGTACCATATACAGTATCGAAGAAACTAAATAACATAAGGAAAATACACAGTGGACACAAAAAATTAAAACACAAAGCTAATCAACCTCTGGAAAAACCTTTAAAAATGAAATCCCAGTTATCGCAACCTGATAATTCAATTTTAAAACGATGTTTTTGCACGTTGAAACTACGTAAAAAAGCATGTGATATATCAAATTGCCCGGAATTTAAAGTACACAGTGCACAAACAAAAGAACAAAAAAATGAATATAAATCGATGGACAAGAATAAAATTGATAAGAAAATACGGGCACCAACCTTTTTACAAAAATGTTTATGTGTTTTTAAACTTCGTAAAATAGACAGACAAAAATATGTCAAGCCTCATTTCAGTCCTAAAGTTATTAAAGAACAAGTTATACAACGTCGCTTGAAACAAAATATTTCGACCCAAGAAGAATTATTACCATATGAATGTGAGCCCAATGTCTGTTTGCCTGGAAAATGCGATCCTTATGAATGTGAAAAACGCATTAGAGAGAGAATATTAAAAAGAAAGCTAAATAATGAATCTTATATATCTCATCAGTCTGCTACCGATAAAGTTAAATTAAAGTCTATAAAGGTACAAGGCCCAACAAGAAAAACGCAACAACATAAGCAAACCTTATATTTACATGCAAAGCCAAACCAAATCAATTCAAACAATACGCAGAAAAATACGGTAAAATTTACAAAAGAATCTCTTCAAAAACGAAATAAAATAGTAGACATATCTAAACATAATGAAAATATGAATAAACAAGCTGTTAGAATTGGGTCTAACATAAGCTTCAACATAGAATTTTACAAGCAAAATACACCAAAAATGAAATTCAATATGCTTGATAGCAATCAAAAATTATCGAAAGTAACTAAACAGAAACCAAAAAAGGGTTTTATTGATAATCTTTATAATAAAAATATTAACACCAAGTTGGCATCTATACGTAATAGTGGATCGCAAGCAAAGCTAATTAAAACAGAAGATAAGACATTAGAAGTACAAAATACACTAAATAGATGTTTCTGCACGCTGAAGTTACAGAAAAATGTTAACTCAAGATTTCGGGAGAAAAATTTAAATTTACTTAGTAGGTCTCCACAGTATGCTCAAGTTTTTGAAGTAAGAAGAGTAGCGGTTCAAAATAAATCTAAATGGCCATTAAGGAAAACATATCCTACTGAAAGATCAGTTGCAACTCGAATAAATAAAAAGTATATAAAAGAAAATAAAAATTCGGCTTCACTGCGCAATATTTGTCCATGTAGAAATAGAGTAAACTCTACTGAAATGGAGACTATACTTCCGTATACACCAACAAAATTCAAAAAGAATAGTAGCAAAACATTGCTTTCCATGCAAAATAACTTTCCAATTAAAAATAAAGTAAACAAAACAAGCCATGGTAAGAAATTAAACAAGAAGAAAAGTAAGAGAAACATAAATTATGATAAAAAGGATTTTCACAATAATGAATTAAAAGTAAAGTCTACATCTCGTAAAGGATTTTTCTGTAGATGTGCGGCCGTGTTTATAAAAAAACAAAAAAATAATAATTTAAGCACTATAACTTCAAATAGGAAAGACTATCCGAATAATAACGACACAATTCATGCTAAGAAAACAAAAGAAATATGCTTTGAAAATCTAAGAAGTTCTAAAAGTGATCGAAGACCAATGCGACAACTTGTAAATCTAAATAAAAATATTAAAAAATCAAAAAGTCTCAAAATAGATGACAAATGTGATGATAAATGCATCAAATATCCCACTGTGTCGTTGAGAGTAGATAAGAAAAAGAATCGTAAAAATGATGCGATGAAAGAAATTACCAATCCACAGCAAGCTAGCAACTTCAAATCGGCCAAAGTTTTACCCGACACAGAAATTCATATTGACACTCAGGCAAATGCTATAAAACAAAAACAAAATAAATATCAAATGATGTGTGTTCATTGCCATAATACAATAAATGAAACATTAAAGAAAGGTAAAATTAAGAAAATCTCGCCACCTTTAAAAGTGCATTTCCTCGAGGGACCATCTAACGCCAATTATTTAGATGAATCGCCTAACTGGAGAAAACGTTTGAAGTCTAATAAGAAACATTTAAAACACGAAGAAATGAACAAAAAACGTTATAATTACAACGAATATTGCAGTACTTGTGGCAGAAAAATAAATAAAGTAGAATTGAAGAAAGCAGCAGGTGACCATACGAATAATGAAAGCAACAAAAATAAACTTAATAAAACTGCTGATATTGTTTGTAACTGTGAAAAAAGTAGAGAAAGACCACTGTTTGAAATGCAGTTAAATAGTGATGATTTTAATATTTTAAATAAAGAAGAAGTTATTGATAATGTTACAAAATTAAGTAAAACAAGAACACAACGTGATAAAAAAATTACGAAGTCTCATAAGAAATCCTGCCGATGTTGTTTTTGTCTATCTAAAAAGAATAAAACTGGTGCGCATATACATGTAGAAGCAAAAGGCTCTAAAATTTGTAGACACATAGGAAAATTATTTGGTAGTTCAAAAGCTAACACGCCGACTTCCGGACAACCTTGTACTTGTGGCAGTTACATTTGCTCAAAAAAGAATCAGAAAATAAAGACAGAATCACAAAAGATGAAAGTTAATAAAACGCACTGGAAACGTTGTCATTGCGGTAGTCCGATATGTAAACGCGAATCCGCCGCCATGAGATCTATTTCAATTAGTCCAGATAAGATAAATTGTATTTGCAGGAAAGAAAAAGAAAAATTAAACAAAAAGATCAAAGCAAAGAAAGATCTGAAAGAAGCGAAATATCGAGCTATACTTTTAAAAAAGTATGATAAAGAGGATCGTATTCGTAGGAAAAAGCGGAAGAAACAAGATAAAGAAATGGAAAAAAGAATTAATAAAAAATCTGGTGATTTAGTACTAGCAGCTGAATCTGCAATAGACATTGGAAAATTAGGAATAACTGCATGTACTGATATATTGCGTTCAGTTGCTAGGTGCGCTTCTGATCCCAAGCAAGCTTATAATACCCTTAAGGCTCTGAAAGATAATCCCAAGTTGCTAGAACGTCATTTCAAAACTGCATTCGATGATAGTGGTGTCGCTGCTACGGCTAGACGCGTGAGACTTAGGTGTTTAGCTATGAAAGGAGTACAAAAAGTGAAAACTACACTAGAAAGATACGCTATAACGAATTTTCTATTACACATCACTGATAAGGATCCGAAGCGCCGTTTACCTAAGCCGTACAAACAGAAGCGTGTTCGTGAACGACTCGACTTTGGGTGTAGTCTTTACATGGCTTCTCTCAGAAAAAGACCATACTTATCCGTTTACGATAGATGTCCCTGGTTCTATCCCCATTTCTTGTCTCTTGTGAACGTGTGGAAGCAATTTGTGGATATAATGTTGTTTTTGCTAGCGGTCGCCGTGTGGAGTCCCTGTATTTTGTGTATGGAAGTGTGTAGAGCAATGATGTGTTGCTTTTTCTGCACTGGTTAAATTTTGTTATGTTTTTAATAAACATTTTGTAGTTGTTGAAAGTTTTTTTTTCTTATAAAAAAATAAATATAAATTTTTAAAATCAAATCTATAAGTAAAACTAATCCAATAGGAACAGTTGTAGCTTAAAAGATAGTTTGTAATTGTCCATTGATCATAATAATGCACCCTTGGGTTCATTGACCGAAGTCGTAAAATTTTGGGGGTGGTGGTGCTTCAAAATTTATTACATTAAACCCTTGTGGTTCGAAAGGTCATAGAACATTTCTAAATCGTTTTTATAAAATTATCAATAATTCTTAGTAGCATGTGAATGAAAATGTAATCGAAAAATAGGGTTGTCTGCTTTAGATGTTATAGCATATTCTCATAAAAGTTAAAATAAAACATTATCTCGATTATTTTTGATTGCATTCAAAATTTTTAAAATGTAAATCAAAACACTTTTTGACATTATTTTTTAATATCGGACGACACATTCGGAAGATTGTACTATTTAAAATTAATGTTTTAAGTTTTGTTTTGAATATTATAAATAAAACATAGTGATAAAATAATGATATCAAAATAATACTCTTCTCTTAAATAGAATAGACAGACATAAAACATCAACCTTTACCTCCTAAGATAAAATAAGCAAACTATTCCGAGAGAAACAGACTATCCCAGCCATTTAGATCATTTAAGCAAATAGTTACCACTATCTAAAAATCAAGTTAGAACGAGACGCTTAGAGTTCGAAGTGCGAAAACAAAAGAGAGCTATATCGACCAAACCTTCAAAAGTGAGAGGGAGCCACCCTCTTTATGAGTCAGAGGGGAGGACCCTTGCACGTACCCTCAGTACAGCGTGCCGTACCGCATGCACTCACTATTGATCAGGGCATTTTGGGCCCGTCTAATATTGTTTTTGACCTATCAGCCATTTTTTATTTTAGGGTTGCTCTAATATTTTATTTAGATGGATTCGGGAAGTGCATGTTAGATATAATTCCTGAGTTTAGAAGATCGTTCTTACGTTTCATGAGAAATTTTAAATACAACAAAATAGTCTTTAGGGCATTCATAAACTAAGTAATAGCCTATAATGTAATATTAAAATTATTTTTTTTGATAAATAGGTTTACAATAAGCTGTTAACAAATCGGACAGTCCACTTTTTTCAACATCATCCAAATAACTTTCGCAAGTATATACAAAAGCATTTTGCAAATGACATCGCTGTCGCGTATCTTCACTATTTTCTTATCAGAACCGGTAAATGTTACCACTTTATTTATGATTTCGATAACATTGGTAGTGACTACAAATTCGATATACGTGTTTCAGGATCTCGCAGTAATATCATGGATTTGTACAAATTAACATATTCTCTTGTAATGTAAATGGGTTGAGTAGCATGTAAGTCATGTAACTAATTCGGTTGTTATTTAATGCGTGTCCACATTATCATACCATATATTTTTGTATATTTTTTATTGATTTTATTGAACTCATACATATTTAAAAACCTGTAACATATTGCACACATAATGCGATTTCTTAAAAAATCTAAAAAAAATTGTCGAAAATGTTTAATGCACTATTAAAGATTTTCGACTATTTTTTTTTAGATTTTATGTTTAAGCCAGACAGAGAGGAAATCATAGTTTTGGTATTCTATGGACCTATACAAAAATAACATATAGGTACGTATATCTGTACAAATGTGATACGAAATACGAATATGATTTCAACTGAAATATAGGAACATTTTATTTGAAACGTGAAAATATTTTTTCATGAATACAATAGATACTTTCATTACTTCGTACAAATTAAAAAGGAAAAAAAAAATAACACATAAAATAAATATGTATAACAGAGAAGTATTTCTTCTTATTTATTACTAGCAGACCGGCCCGGCTTCGCACGGTAATCCCCAACTTTTTGAAGATTTAATATAGCCTATGTTCACTG
>DVXP01000669.1:0-18594 GCA_018235645.1 Junonia grisea | reverse complement strand
AAGTAAACCCTCTAATAACTCCTACTCAAAATACTGACGATTTGAATGCGACCATAAGCGAAGTGCAAGTTCTCTCCCCATATGATTTTCTGACGCGCTCGAGTAACTGCAAAAATCCCCATATGTTAGTTTTTATTTGTTATATATTGATATCTTAATAAGGTTGTCTATGCTTATTGTCTATCATCACTCAAACAGACAAACAGACTAACAGACAAACAGACAAAAATTTTAAAAAGCATAGTTTCGGCTTCGGTAGCACATACAACGCGTTTCACTTGGTTTTTTTGGAAGAAAAATTCAATATACAGAATCGACTTTTCTACGATTTTATTATTTGTATAGATTATTTCAAGCTGGATTCTATAATTATTAATTTCTAAAATTTTACCAGCTGTATCTGTGGTTGATATAGCTTGTGGTTTGGTATCTACGTTTAGCAAGTAGGTGAAATAAATAATTGTATAATTTTCTTTTCTCGGTAATACTAATTTATTAAACCTATTTGCAATGGATTAAATAGAATTGTGTTTATTCCTTTATAAAACAAGATGCAAATCAATCTTGACGTAGTCTTCCATTAAATATTAAAAAAACGTATTACTGTTATACCCGAAACATAACGTTCTTTAAAATTTTCAAAAAAAGGACAATAAAAAAAACATAATTATCAAGTTAAAAATATGATTTTAATAACATTTCAAAGATCTGAACCGATTGATTAGGATCAAAAGAATTTATTCGAAGAACACAGGTCGACCCAAAGTCAACAAAGGTTAACTGACCGACGAAATTTTCTCCGAATTTCAGAACTTAGTAAAGCCACTAAAATATTCTATTTCGGGCCAGCGGCTAAAGGAGCCTTGAATTATTTGGCTAGTCGGTCACTTTCAGTAATAAAGTTTAATAATGTGTTAGCACGAAGGCATTTCACGTGCCATTTTGAGCTGAAAATCGTAATATGTTATGAGGGAAATCAGGAGCAAATAAGAATTTTGGAGTAACATAATACTGCATAATATGTTTTTCAATTTATGAAAAGCATATATATATAATAATAATAATAGGTGTTTGTAACAAATAAATTAATGAAATTTTCAATAATTAAGGTTACAATATCATATTTACACGAGAGAAAAGCTTAAATATTACAGTTCAGAAGAATAATTCTGGTTGGACTACTTTATAGTTTTTAATACATTATTAATTATAAATAACTGAAATGAAATAAGCAGTTTAAGTAATATTTATTGAAAATGTTTATTACTTTATGGTATTTTAATTTCGGTAACTGAAAAAAATTAATAAACATTGCAATAGTTTTTGCTTTCATGCAAAAGCAATAACCATTCACTCATTCCTTATTACGAACGCATTTATAATGGTGATAAGAATTAAAAACAGGCAGCAATAAAAGGTGCACATAAAGAAGTAAATGAAGAAGGATTCTCACGCCATGAACGCCAGGTAATTAGACATCTAAAGAAGTAAATAACGAATGTTAGCCCGCGCAGCTTCCGTTGTACAACAAAGTGACTGGCTTTGGTAATTAAAATAAACTTCGCGCTGAGTGCCGGAGATAGTGTACAGTGAAAACTTACACCCGGATCCTGCGAGTGTTTTTGATTATGCCGGATAATTTCGAAAGTTTCATCTTAATGGCTTACTGTTTTGTCATGATAATTTTTATCATCTCTTTCTTTTGAGAGCAGATATAAGAGTACTTTTAGTGTTCATTGAAATAATAACAACTTTTAATTTCGTTAATGTAAATTTTATAGTGTAAGTATCTACAAATGTTTTAGTTTTGATTTGTGTGTATATTCCTTAAAGACTGTAAGCATTATATAAATAATTAGCCAAGTGCGTGTCGAGCTACGAGCATGAAGGGTTCCGTAGTTTTCATAATAATATACTGTCACGTATTTATAATTATTTTAAAAACCTTTAATCTTTAAAACTAACTCATTTCGTAATAACTAATATTTTTACCTTTTTCAATGTTTGAGCGAAATTTTTTTTTTTATTTTAATCGACTATAACTCCTTAACTATAAAAGCCTTCATACCCGTGACAATTTTCCTTCTAAATTCATTATATGTACTACTGTCGTGAATTTTTTCACATTTTTAGAAGCAGCGGCTTAGATGGGGGGACACTGAACTCTAAGAAAAATTGACACTTTAAGGCTTAATATTACGGAAACGGCTTTTCATTCGGAAAAATGGTTTTCCCAGACCCATATTATTTTTAAACGACCTATCCAACGATATCCCACACTATGAGATAATTTTTTTAGATAGTTTATTATACGACTTTCTCGGCGTGATTCATATGTTTATTCATACCAAATTACAGCTTTCTAGTATTAAGGACATCGGAGCAAAGCAGCGGATAGACAGACAGACGGACATGGCGATGCTATAAGGATTCCGTTTTGACTACGGAACACTAAAAAGCGTTATCAAAATCGATTTAGCATTTTTTAAGTAGTGCTTTTAGCATAGAATCCCAGTTTATTTATTATATTATTAGTTATTCAAAATTAAATATTACTTAGATCTACAAATACGGAAATTAAAACAAACTGTTTATACTAATTTTTATAAACTCGATGCTATTAAAAGAAATAACTACGAGAAATTCACCACTAACTTCTCGATAGCTGCAGCAACAAAAACTAATTAGGTTCCAGAGTGTCGATACTGTGGTACAATTACAAGAGGAATAGTGTGTTGGAGAAGCTTAGTTTATTATTTTATTTTATACGTTTAACAAACAGTGTAATTATTGTAATACGCAATTGCGCATTAAATTAAATCATCCAAAAAAAATCTTCAGAGATCGAAATATGCATAAACAAGCTCTAATTTATAAATTGGTTGCTCTTGGTTGGTTGCTATTGTCCAAATTTAATTAGTATTATTAAAATTGAGAATTTAAAGTAAAAAAAGTGGAAAGAAAAACAAACAAAAGAAAAATTAAATGCAGAGGGCATTTTTGTTTGTTTTTTAAATATAATGAAAAAACAATACGCTCTCGAATGATACCTTTTGTTATTGTTTTCACGAGCGTAAGCAGTGATGTGTAGCGATTGATAAACTCGATCACAAACAAGTGAAAACATATAATAACTTCCCACAATATTACCATAATATTTGTCCATAAATTCGTCACTTGTTAGACAACTTTGTTTATCACTAGAGCTGTAACAGATTTCGAATTGACAATTACCAAAACCGGAATTTATTAAAGCAACCGCAGTCTCGTCACTCGGACCGCAAAACTTTTCGCGTTCCAACTTCCTAATCGGCAATATAGGTGATAAATGTCAGTTTACTCAACAAATAAATTAATATAGATTTACACTCTAATATCTGGGTTGGTTTTAATGAAGTTACGATTCATATTTTCATCCGGATGATTTAGAGAAACCATTAACTAAAGCGTGTGGGATTATTTTGCTATTCCACGAGCTCTGCATATTTTAGCTCTGTTGTGTTTAGTTTGGAACAAAGTAGATCAACTAGGGATACTCTATGGTGTGCATTCGGCTATTTATTCCGGCGGATGTTTTGAGTGCTAAAGTAGAAACCACTTTGTGCTGAAGACTTGTTTTAATACTGGCTTTAGAAATTTTTGCCCATTAACAGTTGAACTAGACATCGTGTGCAGTATGCAAAGTTTTGGATTAAGAGCTACTAATAATGGAGATGAGAATACCGTTTTGTTTATTCCCATCGTCTAAATTAGTTAACTTAGACCATGGTACGATTCGGAAAAATATCCAACATGGTAAACAGTGCTGTAACTTAGTAATAAAGTTAACTGCTAGACTTTTTCTCGAGGTAACTTAGATATATTTCACTAAAAATTCTTTAATCAACCAAGTTTCATAAAAGGAAAACTTTTGGGAGCCCCCAAAAACTGTAAAATTTATTGAAAAACTAAAATCCTTTTTTCAATAAAAATATAGTAATAAATTTATTTCCCCCCGAACTCTTATTGCTTTCCATTTGAATTGTACACCACATAGAACGGCAAATCTGAAGTACCTAATTTACCAGCCAAATATTCTAAATTAGCGAATTTCCCAACAAACACTTGATACTGGAAACCGTAAAAGAAGCCTTACCCAACCATATATCCCTAATAACGTGGATATTAAGGCCATTATACGCTAATCCGACATCAAAATTGTTAAACGGTGAGGTTTCCACTTGACGCAGAACTGGGCAAACAACAATAAATCCTGTTGGCCGGATGCGCTATCTGACTACAACGCAGCACTGAAAACAGAGCTACAATTCAGCCTTTGTAATTTAAACTGCGTGAGACATTACGAAGAATAATAAGGCGCCCAAATTAAAACCATCAATTGAAATGTAATTTATTTTTTTTTTAATTAAAAGTTGAAGTTTGGGTGGTGAATTAATTGGGTGATTGTCTTTGGTTGATGATAAATATGTGAATGTAAATGAAGAAGCGTCTCATAAATTTAGTTTTTGGATATTTGAAATATTGTTATTTTATTTTTACATAATATGATACTGGTAACTAAAAACATATGTTTATAAAGATACAATAAATTTAACTAAAAATAATACCTATTGGAATCTCTTACAAACAAACAATTAAGATTTAGAATTTTAGAAAATCATCGTACATGATTAAATTATATATGAATATTACAAAAGTTTTAATAACATATAAAAATTTTAACTCCATTTCTAATAATACATCGCGCATCACGTCAGAAATTTCCTAGAATTAATATTTCAAAAAAACCTACATTTTTCCGCTTTAATTAAATTCTTATCCAAGTCGACGTACGTAAAACACGGCTAAAATGAATTCCCCATCGGCGGGATAATCCTCAAGCGGAGTGTGAGGCTTAAAAAAATCGACAACGGATTTATAGGTCCGACCCTCGAGTTAGTAGTAAACAATCGATGAGTTATTATCGTTCGCCAGCAGGCTTCAGGCAATTCACTCACCGGGCTGAATACAAAAGGAAAATATTCACCTGCTATTATTGCTCATGCGAAATATGAATAATTCAGAACGGGAGCGTTCTGATTTGTGCGGTGCTACGTTGTGCGTGTTGTTGTTTTTTTTTTCGCATGTGTTCGGACGTTGAAGGATGGGACAAAAAGGTCTTAATGCGTTTTTGAGGTGCGATGTTGTCTTCGCGATTTTCCGTTTTGATGTGATTTGGTTTTGTGTTTTTTGGGATATTTTTGATAACGCAAGTTTAATATCTAAAAAAGCAATAACAATAATTGTATTTTTCAAAATATTTTGCGTTTTCAACGTAACAAACATATTATGCATTAATAGGAAAAAATTAAAAGTTAATTTAATGAAGAAAATAAAATGATTACCGTTTGTCTGGAACACAAAGCTATTTTAATGGAATAGAGCATGGTGAAAATAATTAAATATTCCTATGATTTATGAAAACTATCCAGTATTACTATCTTCAATTCATTAAAAATAGATACACATTATCTATTTTACACAGGAGTGAATGTTGACTAAAATCTTCCAAACCCGTTAACAGAGCAAGGTTTTTATCACCACACGGAGCAGTGATATGTTTTGCTTATTTTCGACTTTGAAACCCAGTATGGTCGACATTGACGAATGGCTGTGGGACAAAAAGGCTTATGTCATGGACTACAGTTAGTTTACAACTCGGAAATGTACGCCATATTGTGTATGCAGGTCCGAACATTCGTTACCTTTATTCTATTGACTTGGTACGTCAATTTTAAGGGATATTGTCGTTTTTATTATGAAGTATGGATTAGTAAGAATGCTAATGGTTGTTTGAACTTTTCTTTGCTAGTGAATATGGTACCTAGTTTATTGGATAAGTTTACTTCTTCATTTAGAGAGCTAAGTATTCAAAACTAGTTACTGTGTTTTAGGGGTCGTTCAAGTATTACGAAACGCAATTTTTGAAGATTTTAGACCCCCTCCTCCCCCACGTGCAACGCACCGTAACTTTGTTCTGTACCCCTCCCCCTTGACGTTACGTAATATTTTACCAAAATTTTTAGGTAAAAATGGCCACTAAAATAATTTTCGAGACCATTTTTATCTAAAAATCACAATTATGTCGTTATGTAACGCGGTTTTGTTATACTCCCTCCCGGCCCCATAACACACCGTAACGTTTTACAAGACCCTCTCCTCCCCCCAAACTGCGTTACGTAATACGTGAATGAACCCTTAGTTTAAAAATCAGGAATTATTCGCATAAAAACATACTGAAACTAAATAGATGGTAATAACCGTGATTACGCTTCTAGTGATTCCTACCAAAGCATTACATATCTATTATTATTTTTGATACCTTCGTATGTGAGATAGGTAGGTACTCATTTTAATATTACAAAATGGTGAATCTTTTAATGATGATATCAACAGTATCGGAGCATGAGTTAAATTTATTTTTGGATATTAGGTCCTTTAGTAGCAACGAAAAAATGTTATCATAAGTATGTCGTATATTGTGTAATGAATAACATGAAAAACAATCACTTCCGATCTCAAGGTTCTATTCACCACAATAAACATTATAAGTTACATAAAAAATAAACTGTTGACATTATGTGGCTTTTGCGAAGGCTACTAACATCAATATTTTATATTACTTTCTTAGAAAAAAAAAGTGTCTATGAATGAAACTTCTTTTATGAGAAATGTCTATTGTGTCAAAAATAGGATAAAGTAAATAAAAGAAACCAATCATATTATTACATCGTTTATTTTACACTTTATTTATACACTAACATTTTATATGCTAGAATCACTTCCAATTTCTTACACAATCTTATTGAATACGTTTACAATTATAATTGCACAAAATATCAAACAATTCAATACAATTACTCAAATATAAATGACTTTGTATGATACAGATAAAAAAGAATTATTTAATTTACCTATAGACCTTCATCATAAAGTGACAGCTGTCAAAATAAACAGTCCTTTCATTTCGTCTTTATGTTATGACGTTTGACGCTAAGTCATGATGAAAAATAAAATGATTGTCGTTGAAATAATTTAAAATTGTAAGGCCTAAAAAGAGATAAAATATTTTTATAATATAACAATGAAATAATAATTCCATTTAAATTTTTCATATTTTTTTTTATTAAAATTTGACGAGGCACTTTATACAAAGAATTCAAATAAAACCGATTCTTGCCAGTTTATTATCTACCAACGATTTAAATACAATTAAGTTTTAATTTAAGTATTTACAAGTTTAATAAATGGTTATTTTTTATTAATGTATTTAATTTAATAATAATTAATTAAGTATATTTAATGCACCATCATATTCTTAAAATAGAAAGCAGCTTATTTTACGTTCTACGCAAAATTAACGATTGAATGTTGTTTTTATTTGTTGTTGTCTGTACATCGAAATGTTATAATTAGTTTTTATTATATATTATAATAAATTTACATACTAATTATAGACACAGCCTCGAAACCTACTTATATCTAGTATAAAAAGGGTTTAACGCATCCGCCTGTAACTTCAAACTTTAAGACTAATTATTTATTTATTTTTAGTCTAAGATAATTTACAAAGGAAATAATGTTAAATTAAATATTATATAAAAGTTAAATTATATATTTTGTAGTTAGGAACTCTGAAAATATTCTCGAACGAAGTATTCTGTGAACGTGTGTGTTAAGTCGGGTAAAGACTGAAACCGCGACTTACTGCTGCCAGTTTTTAGGTGCATGCCTATTAAGACTGACTAATCAAGCATTCATAGGTACACTATGAAATTATTATCGTGAATACTAAGTTTCATTGTATAATAAATTGATATATAACACGAGTTAGAATTTCAACAAAATAATGCCCATGACGTGAAACTAATCGAGTGTCACGAATTTATCTGTTCATACGTCATAAAACTTGATGTTTACACATGGAATATGTTTAGGAGTGTGATTAAATTTCCACTGATAACTAATTTAGTAATATACTACGGATCGCCATGACTTATTGCTGATAAAATGTAGACATATTAATGTTACACGTCATAGATCAAATACGGCATGATTCGTATGTTTATGACTTACGACTATAAAGCCTGTCACACACTAAGCTATAATATATACTAATATATTTATAGCTAGGCATATTACTATACATTTTCTAAACAAATTTTCGAGTGACCGCACACTCAGCTATAATATATATTTCTATGACGTCACCAAGCTATAGCGTAATATAAATTATTGCATATTACTATATAGACGACCACCATACAAATGAAGGCTTTAAGCCCGTCACAGACTTAGCTATAATATATATATTAATATACCGTACTGTAATATATAATATTATAGTAAGCTACCACACACTGAAAAATATACATTTTGCCTTCATTTATATGGTGGTCGTCATTTTGTAATAATTGTTCTTATTTTAAAATACTAACAGCAATTATGGATTCAACAGGTACATTGTTAATGGACTTAAAAGATGGTTCTTCAGAAGATCATTCCGCCGCTGCTTTCAATATGTTAGTTAGCCCTGTCAGGCACAAAAACTGGAACCAAATAGATCGAATCACATATAAGAAATAAACAAACTCATGGTGAATTTAATTTATATCGCGAGTTATCCTCAAAAATTTGCAGAATACTTTAGAAGTTCAACATCTTCATTTCTATAACTACATGTATTGATAAAAATTGATATAAAAAGAAAAAATATAATTTTGCGCAAAAATAATACTTGTGAGGAACACGCTGTACATTTAAAATATGTCGGAACATTTCATACTATACCACAATATATATGTAGTAACATGCAATAATTTATATTACGGTATAGCTTAGTGACGTCATAGAAATATATATTATAGCTAAGTGTGTGACGGGGTTTACTGACAACTTATAATTTTTGGCACAAAGGTGTTAAAGTCATAGTGTAGTGATACATCATTTATGTATATTATAGCTAATTTAAAGCATTTAATGCAAACTTAATAAAAAATAATTACTTTTTCAAAACAAAACGCTGTCAACATTGGTAAAAGGTGTACAAAGTTATCGTTTCACGTATAATAATTATAGATATAAGTAATAATTAGATAATGGGTATGTCGGAAGCGTTAGGCATTAATGGGAACGACATGAAACAGTCATTGCAGGAGCGTTTTTTGGTCGCCTGACAAAACTACTGAAAAGTCTTTTGTCAGGTGGCAACAAGGTTCGCGCCTTCAATGGTTGGGTCACTAAAAAATTTGTATAGAAAATATGTAGTTATATGCGTAGCTATAAATATATTAGCAAATATTATAGCTAAGGCTGTGACGGGCTTCACTCTAAGCAATTTGTAATTTTTCTTATGAGCTATGTCGCTATTCTATTTAACAATTCAGGCTTTTATTTGAAATATCTAGATAGGTATTCTAGAAAATTTAATTCGAATGTGCCACAGGACATTTAATCGGTTTGTGAGTAAAAAGTAACAAATCACTTAGGAGGATTGTAAGTAAAATTAGAACATTAAAAATGCTTTAGGCACCCCTCCAATCTTCATACTGGCTTCACGTATATTAATGTATATTAGTAACAAACCATTCAAGCAACGAATTTTATCGCTATTCTATTGGGCAATACTTTTATCCTGAAGATATCTAGATAGATATTCCAGGACATTTAACTCAAGTACGCCAGGAGACGTCGCGTCGGCTTGTGGGCTTTGATTGTTGACAGACCTCTTAGGACGTGCGCCGCCTATGGTCGTCCGGATGAGGGCGCATCGCAAACATTGAAAAGTTGTTATCCTGACGTACTCAGAGTTCTTTGCAATTTTCGTTTCCCATTCAACAGCGACCTTCTGATCTTTATGCGCTCCTGGTACTATTTATAGGTGTATAATATAAAATAAGTTAAATTATTTGATGGTTAATTGTTATATATTAACTATTTGTATAAAATTATATTTCTCGTATTTATGAGGCTATAGATATTTATTATTGTATAATTTATTTATGACACGGTCTCCATATTGTACTGGTCCAAAAAAAATTAGAAACCATCGCATAACAAAATGAACAGATTACGCGAAAAAGCTTTATTATTAAATTTATACGCGTTATTTATAAACAAGTAAACGTTAAAAATTATAGATTCTATAGATTCATAAAACTAAACTGTTTGTGTGGATACCTGAGATCGAACCAGAGACATTTCGATATCGCTATTGAACGCTCTACCGCTGAGCGACATCTCCGAAAAAGTTAGATATCTAGCGATGGAATCTTTGATAGAATAATATTATCTTAATTAATAATTATCATAGAATTGCGTTCATGATATTGAATAGTTGAAAACTATAGATAGAGACAGATAAATTAATAAATAAAATAGGATAGTACACATATTTAAGAGTAAGAAATAAAAATATTATTGGCATTTAGTATAGTTTTCATTAATTTAATTTATTAGTTCAACTTAAATAAAATTGTTACTTTTATATTTACAATTTAAGATTTAACTATTTATTTTATACTACACAAATTAAAAGTGAGATTATATACATTATTATGTATTCGTTATGTAAAAAAAATTCTATTCGTTTTATATAAATTAAAAATTTTAGTTAAAAAAACCTATTAATAACAACCCAACAAGAATATCTCTACTTAAAAATATGTATTAAAAATATATATTTCCTATTTATCTGATCAAGGGTTTCCCGCTGATTCACAAATTGAATTCCGTGACGTAAGCAGTACCCTATACACTTAGGGTGACATATTTATGCTCACTAGGGGAAGAATGCTGCGCGCGCACCAATACCGATCATGCGCAGACCCCACACCATTCATTATACGTCCAAACCGTGGTCGATAAACTTCACGTCCTATCGTGTCGCGCATGCACCCCTATGCCCGAATATCAGGTGTAAAATCGACATGGCCGATAGCGAATTTGAAGAATTTCGCCGGGTATTCGATAAACTACCGCAGCACATCAAAGCTCCAACGCCGTTTTATTCGTGAGTACACGTTTTCATACCCCAAACCTATCAGGGCTAATCACTTCATGGTCGATCGAAAAGTACCCATAACATGTCACTTGGAGAAAAATCGTTACTTCTTTAATTAAGTCTTGAGAAGTTTCCAATTTCGAATCCGATGTTTTCGATGTCGTTGACAGATTAGTGCCAAATGTGGGATTGGAGGATGAATCACCATCATCGAAGAGTGATGGAACTCCTGATGACGAGGTCGGTGAATCTGAACAAGGTAACGCAGCGCAAACTGATGCATCACCGCTGAACCAGACAGATGTGACAGACGCACAACGCAGCCCACACCACCAGAACTTTGCAAATGGCGAGAGGCGAAGGCGAAAACTACCAGAGATACCAAAAACAAGAAAATGTAAGTCCCCCATTAAAGAACATTAATGCTATCGTTTCTACCGTAATTACAAGAAGCTGGCGGTATGTCTTAATCTAATGCTGCGCTTGAGCGATCTGTTTATTAGATTATAATTATGAATTTCATTAAGCAAAGCGAGTTCGTAATTTACTTCTTATAATTTTATTCATAAGTTTGTTTTTCTATGTAGGTATATAGTGTACACGGGGAAACAAAAATCAATATATTTTATGTTTTATGTTTACATACACTAATGGTATTAGTAATAGTTTAAATAGTGGATTCCTTTTATTGACATAAATATGTATAATATGTAATGTACGTATTAATATATAATACATATTTAAATTTATACCTATTTTTATTCATTTTACATACCTAAGTATATATAAACTTAGACTTCACAGGCACACTCGTACATTCAGTTCCTAAATAATAAAAAATCCACATTGCAAAAAAAGCATTTCTATTGACACACAAATACAGACATGCTTTAACAAAATATTTATAGAAGATGGTAGTTTTTATTACGAAGACAGAATTTAAAATTATATTATTTATTAGTAAATAACTCCAACAGCTAACATAATTACGTATCACATGCCTTACACGATTCGCTAGCGAATACATAAAAATATTTATTACAAATTGTGAAAAAAATGCAAGTAAGGTAAAGGCATATAATTATGAGGCGTTTCAAACGGCTTCATCAAAAAATTCTAAGTTCTTTTTTATTCTAAGAAGCTGAACAAATACATTTTACATTTCTAGAATAAATAAACGTTATTCGGATATCTCGAAATTAAGTGCCCATACCTTATAATGGTGTGTCCAGACTGTCTAAGACTTCATATAACTTTACTTGTGTGTACTTACTTATTGCTTTATAACATTGTAACCAATGTTATGAATTTACCTTTTAATCTACGTAATTTAATAACTTGTGTTATGTAGTCTAGACGCACTGTACCATCTTATTTAAAACTAGCAATCCGCTCTGACTTCACAGGCGTATTCCTATTTTTTGTCTGAAAATTTAATATATAGCTTCTTAATTTAATATATATCTTCACCGGAGATAGTGTAGCTTCCCAACAGCGAAAAAAATTTTCATATCGGTCAAGTAGTTTCAAAGCCTAATCAATTCAAACAAACAAACCATAAAATATTTTTATAGATATTCAGAAAAGTAAACTGCCTCTATTAATTTTAATATTAATATATTGTCATTTCTTATCATCGATCGTTTTCTCTGAAACAAGAGATCTACCACTTATTATAAAAGGACAGTTACAACAGAAAAAGAAGAGTTGTTATAAAAGAAATAAACTTTATCTGCTATTTCATTATTTTTATCTCCCACTTCAAGTTTCATTTTTTACATAAAAAATATCAATAATCCTTTCCCATTAACAAATCAAGCAATGTACAAAAATGGTTTATCTTTTGGCATAAAAAAGTAACAGATAAATATTATAAAAGTATTTATATAGAGGTACAATTCATCCCTTGTATTACATTTTATAGGCAGTACCCATATAAAATTATCTTAATATATATTCATACACTATAGTTTAAACACAACTGACTTATTTTCGATTTCTTTAAGGAGAGAACATTATTTTATTTCACCCACGTGAATGTAAGTCATATGATACATAAAATAGTGAAGTAGCGGTAGAAATTTTCTGTAATTAGCTTGCTATTACGAACTATAAATTTTTTCTTTTCATCAATTTAATATAGCTAAACATTGGACACTTCAATTTATTTATTTACTACTCAATAAAATATAAACAAAAAGTTTTCGTACATTAATTTTTGAATTATTCGTTTGCCGAACGATGCAAGGATAATTTTCAAAAATAATGACCAAATCACCAAAATGTTTCTAAGTCTATTTTTTTGTTACACGAGTAATTAGCCCAAAAGTTTCTGCCACGGATTCCCCATTTCGATATAGCATTCTCTCAATAATTTCTGCGATAATAAAAAAGTACAATTTTCTCTAAATTTAGAAGTATTTATCACAATCGAATCGAACCCTTAATAGGTTTTTCGTGATTTCCAGCGACACTTGTCCCATCAAATCAGCCAGCATCCTTAGCTGATGAATTAGGAGCACTAACCGGTGTACTTATACGGCCAGGGTGTCAAGGGCGGCCTCTCCTCGTTCTGAAGTGCGGATACCTACTCGATGAAGATTCTAGCCCAGATTCTGAAAGGTTACAAAGTCTCGGCGATGTCGACAGTGGGCACAGTACAGCGCATTCACCCATCGACACGGGGCCAAAGAGTTTGTCGCCAACTCCTTTGCAGCAAAATGGTAAGCAATTTAGAGCATTGTTGGAATTTATTAAATGGACATGTTACTAAAAGTACTCATTAGCTGATCCGAACGGTAAAAATTCTAAAGAGACATTATGAATAAAAAGTCTCGGGCGGAATATTAATTTCGGAAACTAAATAAGTAAAACATAAAATCTAGTTCATTTTGTACAGAACAAGAAAAATCTATTCAAATGTCGTTCTTATGTGGGAAAAATGTTTTTTGTGCATGCGATTGTGCTAAGATGGCGGAACGTAACTACAAAATACCTAGACTATATTATTAAAGGTTATTGTTCTGCTGTACGCATATAAAGCATTTTATTTAATAATTTTGTCATTCTCGCTTCTCTATTTTTCATTAAAAATAACGAAATTTAGGGCTTAAAACCCACTCAGTTTCGTAACAGTCTCCAGTACATTTTTCATTACACCTTCAATATACTTAAGATTGCTCTTAATTCTTAGAGTTGTATATTTTTAGAAAAATCAATGATCTCCTGTCAGACGTTAGTTGTACCAGTGTGAATTCAGTTTAGCGTCTGCAAAGACTTCTGTTTTGATTTTGTCGTTAAGTGCATCTCGTTATTAAAACCTTAATATTTTATTTCTGTCTCAAATTACATATTTTAACTAAAGTTCTGACGTATGAGTGAAACCAAATTTGATTTTAGATCTTTCTCTTGCAGTTTCACCCTCATCAAGTTGCAGTATTAGCGGTATCAATTTTTCAGGGAACATGACAACAGTTCCACATAGTCAACTTGAAATGTTAGAAGCAACGCACAGAGGTCTACACAAATTCAATCCAAGGCATCATGACGAGATCGAAGTTGAAATCGGTGATCCAATTTACGTTCAGAAAGAAGCTGAAGACTTATGGTGTGAAGGTAAATATAATTTAAAATTAAGCAGAGATAAAAAATTAAACAGAGAGCACCCAATTATATATGAGATAAATAACTTCAGTCTCTTCTTCCTCCAATTTTTCACATCGTTTGTTCTTTTTTCCTTCATTTTTTAAAATCCTTCTAGTTTTATTTTAAGCTCGCAAATGTATCATCAAACCAATGACCAATGGTGTCTGTCTGCTGATTTCCTCAACTGCATATTTATAATGAAACATTAGAACACATATTAAATCAATGAAATTGTTGAAATTTAATCAACCCTAAATACTATCAAAAGACATCAAAAACAGATTTGGAGAAAAAGTGATTTTGTATTTTTTTCAGGTGTTAATTTACGAACGGGACAACAAGGTATTTTTCCATCAGCCTACGCTGTGGACATGGAGTACAATGACTTTGATCCCGCAAATGCCAAAGTTAAAAGGGAGAGATACTTATTAGGGTAAGTATGGACTGTATCGCTAGCGTTTAGTAATTTGTATTGGTGAATTGCTATATCAAAGGGTGATGGAATATATATACTGCTCTAAGTCAGTCGCAACGAACTTGATTTTTTTTACCTAGAAATACTACACAGTTCATTGCTCCCACTTCTGTTACTGCCCATAGAGCAACACATACTAAAAGTCGTAATCGCTGTTACGTTTGTTTTACTGTACCGAAATTTTTACTAGAAACTGCGTCATTCATTATTATTGTCACTGATTTTATAGCGAACATTATTTTAAATAGTACAACGTATATATTTAAAACTTTAAATGTATTAAAGCAATTAATGATTCTGTCAATAAAAGGAGGACAGGAAAGTAGAATATCTTTCCCAATAAAGTAGCTGGACATATTAAATTTCTTACGAAGTCGTATAACTTCTAACAATCGTCTTCTCCGTTCAGAATTTAATCGAACACGATAAGTAAAAAGTGGTTGAAAACAATGTGTAGTTTTTGTTAAGTTTTTGATAATAGAATTACTATTTGTATATAGACATCATAGATTAATGATATGAGGTTAGCTGTGGTAGACTAAAAATTAGGTTTCTAACTGCCGATTTTAATCCTATATCGAATTCGGCTAGGATTATAACCAAATACTACAAAACTTTAATTTTCATCAAGCTTCGCGTTTCTTGCATTCATCACATTCGAAGACGATTCTGTATGGAGTAAAGAGTAATCAAGTTTCTCATGTGTTATTTACTGGTTATTTGCTAAACAAAAACACACAAAATAGATAATTTCATGAAATCACTCATTTTAAGTGGCCTATCAAAAAGAAAGAAGAAAAGACAAAACAGATGTTTAGTTTTTAATGAATAATATTGTTTGCAGATACATGGGATCAGTAGAAACTTTAGCACATAAAGGCACGGGAGTTGTCTGTCAAGCTGTGAAGAAAATTGTAGGCGAATGCAATGGTGAGCCCGGGGCTCAACCATGTATATTGGAAGTATCGGACCAAGGTCTTCGAATGGTTGATCGATCGAAACCTGACGTAAGTTTTCTTTAATAAATTATTATGAAATTGAATACCGCTTAACGCTACCAAGATCCAGGTCACAGCTACTAGGTACTAACCACTCACCCATCCATACATATAATCCAAATCAGAATTAATTATACAATATAGCGTTCGAAAATATAAGGCAACAATTTGTATACTTGTGGTACCTACATAATGTCTTAACACTCGATAAAACTAAAAGTGGTTAATTTTTTCAAATACCTTGAATCACGGAAAATCCAACTCTTCCCTAAATTAAATTGAAATGTCTGTTTTTAATACTGAAAAAGCATCGTTCTATTAAATGCTTTGTTTGGTTTGTATGACTTTGATCCGGAGCTTTCCCTGATATATAACTGATATTTTAAGGAGTATTTTACTTCATCAGCTATCTAGCAAGTGTCTCTTAGGCCTTGGACCGTCTATAAAAATCATCCGATCGAGAATTTTGACACACATGACATGCGACACTACCTATAGCTGAAGTGCTTAGAGCAATTTGCCACTATATGACAAAATTCGGGTTCAAATCTCGCTGATTTTTTATGTTATGTTAAATGTTTTGTTTTATTTTTCCACGTCGGGAATAATATCAAATAATAAGTAAACAATGTCAAAGTATGTTATTGGTTTATTGCAGTCTATCTATTTACATATATTATATCGACCCGCTTTTAATATTTGGTATTTCATTGTGTTATTTTGAATTTGCAATAAAACAATATATTTTAATAGAAAGCGAATAGTTAAAAACTGATCAAATACTCATTAGCTACGGTTTTATGTAGCGTACAAATAGTTGGCCCAAAGCCCACATATTTATAAAATAACTCCTTTAGTTAATAACAATGTATAGAAACAAAATGAAGGCCTAGTAAGATCCTTTAGAACATGGTATTACAGTGTTACGTTAAAAACTCTCACGTAACAAAAAAAATATATAGATCTAATATTGAGGACCTCCTCATCTGAGAACCCCGTGAGAAGGCGCGCTGCAAGCATTTTGCTCGCACAAAAATTTAATCCAAAATTTTTCATTAATACCAACGCTACATTGTCTCAATTGCTTAGGTACCTCCCTAACGATTCATCCCCTCCCCATTAACGCTAGTTCGGTGTCAGTCAGCTCCATTTTGGCTTTGATTATCTTATAACGAAAATCATCTTATAATTTTTCTTCCCACAGCGAAGTCGAAGCGGTCCATGTATCGATTACTTCTACTCTCTCAAGAACGTATCATTCTGCGCGTTCCATCCCCGTGACCACCGGTACTTGGGCTTCATCACAAAACACCCGACACTACAGAGATTCGCTTGCCACGTCTTCAGGGGTTCAGAGTCGACGAGGCCAGTTGCGGAAGCCGTCGGGTAAGGAGTAATGTGTAGCAATTTGTATTTGCAAGAACGTTTGAGCAAGTAGTAGTAGTAAAGTAGCAGCCTGTATATATACCACTGGGCAAGTGACTCCTTTCTTATTAGTAAGAAGGTTAAAGGTCCCACCACGCTGTTCCACTGCGGGGTTGGTCATATGTAAATGTCAGAATTTCATCCGATACTTTCAGTTTTCCACACCATGTTTTCCTTTATCGCCGAGTTCGAGATTAATTTAAGCACAAACTTAGCACCTAAAAATTCTGCGGTACTAGCCAGGGATTAAACCCACGATCTTTTGTTTAGATGGACGCGACGACCACTAGACCAGCTCGGATTTAATTAAGTCTGAGCAGTGTATAATGTTGAGGTTATGATAATCTAACATATAACCTAACCTAACTTATTAGAAGTCTTATAAAATGTATATAAAAAAAAAATATAAATTCTACATACATACATACAGGTCACAAGCCAATGCTAGTAATATCTATATATATTCAAAATGTACAAGTAAAGCGCTTTCAAATTGGTATCATTTGAAACGGTATATTTATCTTAACTTTATTTTTTTCTCTGTATGTTTTTTTTGCCAGAGGGCGCCACATTAGATTTTGTGAAACCCCATATATCTTATAACCAGCGGACAATTAAGACGTTTCTAATTATATGTCATTTGTCGAAAAACTTAAGAATTGAATTGGAGATCAACCGAAAAAGTTTATTTTTACAAAAACACAACTCTTGGTGGACAAATGAAGAACAACAATATATTATAGTATTTACAAAACAGATTAATTTTTATATTTGGTATTTCATTGTGTTATTTTGAATTTGCAATGAAACAATATACCTATTTTAATAGAAAGCGAATAGTTAAAAACTGGTCAAATACTCATTAGCTACGGTTTTATGTAGCGTACAAATAGTTGGCCCAAAGCCCACATATTTCTAAAATAACTCCTTTAATTAATAACAATGTATAGAAACAAAATGAAGGCCTAGTAAGATCCTTTAGAACATGGTATTACAGTGTTACGTTAAAA
>DVXP01000668.1:0-18602 GCA_018235645.1 Junonia grisea | reverse complement strand
CAAATCACTGCTATTTGGAAATGTGATATATTGTATATTTTGTTAAAAAATAAAGTCATAAACATTTATCATACGTTTATTTTTAAACAATTTTATTTTTTTTAATTGCGAGTTTTCATCAAGATTTCTTTGAAATAACACAGCGGATAGTATATATGACTGGCAGCGCATTGACAATATAATAATGGGTAAAGCTTCTTTTACTGCGTCTAGGAATGGCGCCCACGTTCCACTATTATTATTTCCCATTTAGTCTTTGACTTTACTATTATCAATAAAGAATATAATATTTTATGCAAAAGCGGAATTCATTTTATAAAATTAACGGATTTCAATTTTAGACAATGAATTTTTTAATTGCAAAATCTTTTTTATTACCTATAATTTAAACATATTGGCACATAGGCAGTGGCGTAGCTACTCGTAGCATGGGTGACACGCGGGCGGATTCAGATTTTGCACCCCTTCTATGTGCATTTTTTCCCCTTTAATTTGATTGATCCCTTTTTAGGGATCAAGATGAAATGACACTATTGCTCCTTAATTTTGCACCCTGAAATATACTTGTGTAAAGGTTAAAAAAAAAACATTCTGCGCTTTTCCTAAGCGGGTTATTCTAAAACGTGATACCCAGGGCGAACCGCCCAGCTCCAGCCCTCTAGCTATACTACTACGCACATAGTTATGTATATAACTATATTGTTAATTTTATTTCGAGTATTAAAATAATTTAATTAAACATTCAGATAAAAATATTTTCTAAATACCTATGTATCATAAACAATCTTTTCTTTACTTTTAATAAGTAGGTCGTTTTATTAACAATAAATATCAGTAAAAAACTGAGTTAAAGTTTGTGCTTGCTTAAGAATAATTCCAGGGAATATTTTTAAGCAAAGGAAAAAACGAACTTAACCTCTGTAAGAAATAGATTTTTGTTAGCTTTTAAACACCGTGGCAGAGATGAAAGTTTAGAGTTATGCGACCTTATCTAATAGTTTATTGTATGAAATACGTAATAATAAACAAGAGTGGAGTTTAATAAGTTTATTGAATTATCATATTTATTGGTATATCAACATTCACCATTGAATGCGACGATTCGTACTTTGTACAATAAATTAAAAGAATTTTACCTTACTCTATTTAACGTCTTAATACTAGGAACCGAAAAACATGTACTATTTTAAACAGTAATTCAGGTATTCTTACAATTAAGAATTAATAAAATAGGTGTATCATAACCGAATTGTATATAATTCTTTAAAAATGCCAAAATTTATTATTTGATAGGCTCTGGAACATACATATATAGGGGAAAGGTGTACGGGATGATCCGTGTGGACGAGATGACCCTTTCGATTGCAAGAAAACTACCTTTGCTATCTACTTTTATTAGACTGTACTATATACCCCTCACTACACTATTATCGCAGTCAATTTTAATAGTGGCTCGAGTAACTACATTTTTTATGTTAAAAAGGGTAGGTAAGGTTAACTTTGAATTTATACCAAATTTGTTAAAGGTAGTCCATTGTCTATGTCTTACGATCTTTATTAAATGTTTATACATGTTTTTTAATGGCACGGTTATTGTAAACAACAGTACGAAATTTTATCGGACTTTCGTACACCTTTCCCCTAATCTGGTTTACACGATATAAGCTGTTAAGTAACGAAGTCATCCTGATTGCGCAGACGATGCAATATTGTTCATGGAACTTTTGTCCAACGAATTAAGTCATTTTTAAAAAGGACATATTAAACCATTTTCCAGGATATATGTCATTAGGCTATTATTGCCTCATAAATAAATTACAGGATAAATTATCGTAAAATTAATTAAGTAAAACAGAATCGTTTCTAATTTTAACTCCTTAGATATTTATAAGCCAGTTCTCTACGGGAATTGAGTATAAGATCAATTTAATAAATTTACCACAAATGCAGCTACTCGCAAAATAAATAACTTCACTACATGTTTACTTCTGAACTCAGCTGGTGGAAACCAGGTATTTATTCTAGCTGACGATTGTTTTGGAATAGGTATTTTGAGATGTAAGAATAGCTCCTCTTTGGCAGGTCAACACTCTCCCAGGCTTGTAATTGCATAGTCTGAAACACGAAAAGTAATAAAAATTAAAAATATTAAATAAACAAAAAAGGAAGAATTATAATGTCTGAGACGTCATTAAGTTATATGTTATTAATGAGTTTTTAAATAATCAAAAATAGTAACGAACCAAAAGAGATTTTGAATAAATGATTCAGATCTAATTTAAAACCAAGCTATCATGTAGGTACGTAGATAACAAGTAATTATGTGTAATTAATTTATTAAACTGACATAACTATTTAAGGAGCAGTAATCAATAGCACAAATGCGATATTTTATAAATAAACCCTTAGTTATTGGTTTTCTAATAATAGCAACAATAAAGCCCTCAAGATACGCCGTCACTTTGAGGCACGGCAATAAAATGAATAATTTACCCTGGAAAGTAACTAATAGGCTATTATTGGAAGAGAAACGATTTATTGGGTCGTTTGCTATCGGTCTTGTGAATTTCCTATTATAACGAGACTGGTGTAAATTTAGATGGGTGATATGATGGTTGCATAGCTAATATAGCGCTGTAACTGATGACAGCTGAAGAATATTCCATAACGTGATATATGAACTCAGATATCTACTTTACAAAATTATTTGAGTGGACTTTGAAAAAAAGTTAGTCAGGTCGAACAACTAGATTAATTATGTTTTGTGTCTTTCAGCCATACGAATTCCAATTGTTTTTCATTGTATTAGATTAATAATCTTACGAAGAATAGCTAAAGCTAATGTAGCCTAAATATGTAGGACTATAGGTATATCAGAGTAGAGTATTCTCCGGCTTCGCCGAATTAAATATTTCAAAATATTGCTTCGATATACATCGGACTTCGTGAAAATTCTGGCGCAGTCTTTTCTAGTAAAATATTTAAAAATAAAAACATACGTGTGCTTTCACGACACGACACGGCTTCCAGCTCGCACAGCGTAGCGAAGGTCCTAGCGGTGCCCGCAGCATCGAAGGCGCAGACAGGGCCTGCTGGCGGCGCCACACAGCGCCCCGCACACAACGGTGGTGGGACGCCCTCACTGACGCGCCCTCGGATTATATCATCCGGGACTCGCATCTCGGCACCTCCCGCCTTCGCATTACTGGTCTCGCCGATATGAGCTGGACGTAAGAACGGCAGACTCGCCGACTGGGCTTTGTGCAATACTGGAATATAAATCGATATGTACCTAAATTAATATCTCATGGAACTGTATAGAAAAAAAATACAATGACAGCCCCTAATTAAGGAGACAGTTAAGGAGTTTAGTCCACATTCCACAACCTCTAGTTTAGAATGGCGAAAATACATGTGTCAGAATTTCTTCCAGCAAAATGCAGGTTTCCTGAAGATGTTTTCCTTCACAACCGAGCACGAGATTAATTTGAATTCAAGGACTTGAAAATCAGCGGCACTACCGAGGGTTTGAACCTGTGACTATCGGTTTAGGTTGACATACCTACCACTAGGCCCTGCCGGCTTTTATATTGTGGAACTGCTGTCATTACATTATTTTTGAAATTCTATATTTATTAGTTACTGTTAGAGTTCAGAATTCTGTATATAAATAGACAACCCATGAAGTTTGACTAGTTAAAGTTGTCAAATTGTCTAAATTTTGATCATGATCAGGATATTTTTACTATTATACCTAAGTACTAGTTAAACTGCAACTGTTCACTGTTCCTACTAGGTATGTATATGTGCCTTTATTGTTATATAATTATATTAGTTCATAAGAGTATTATTTTCAGCTTTTAGAAGTAATTAAATAATAAATTTTAGACATAGTATGCCTAAATCAACTTTATAAATTGTTAAAACATTGATTACGAAATTATTTGTCCTTGAGTTAATGCAATACGCAAAATGTAAATATTTATTAACACGTTTGTTGCTGTTTTATTCCATTGTTTTGCTAATGGCCCAGATTATTATGCGACACCGTGCGACCCCTGTTAATCAGTATTGTTTATTCTCCTAAACTTTTCCTGTGATCTCTACGCATACGCTCTTGAATACGTTATCAGTGCATTGTAAACAATGCACAATGATATCACCGTACTACTGATTGTGACACGCGTTTTTTTATTATTTACTTTCTGCTGCTTTATGTTTAATTATTCCATTATGCCGCTTCGTTTTAATAATATATTTTTTTATAATTCTGAGAATAGGTTAAGTGCGGTGAGTAAATGGGGCAAATCTGCACAAAATTAGATACCTAATTAAAACGTAAACGTAATATTCAGAATTTCGTAGTTGTTTTAGCATTTAAAATTTCACATGTAGGTATTTCATGTGAAATTATAAATGTTATTGTTTATACTATACGTTATATAACTATATGTTATAGTTTATGAGAAAATTTTGTTAATGTAAAAATTTGAATATTTGTAATATGAATCAATTATTCCAACATGACATTTTCCTTTTTAGTCACCGTATATGTAGGTAGGTACTTATAATAATATTTATAATTTTTCAAAACCTTTAACAAACTTATTAATTTAGGTTTAGTTTCTGTATACTAATATTTTTTTAAATGTAGTGCTGCATAATAAAACTTCGTTTATAGTAGCAGCCTATTAATGTCCAACAGGTGGACAAAAGCTTCTAATAGAAGAAGAGGAATTTGTCTAGCAGTGCAGTCATTAATGAAAGAAAAGGTTAAGAGTTTAATCCACAACATTGCCCCACTGCGGGTTGGTTGGACAGGTATAGCATACACATGTCATAATTTTTCCCGACACGATTTCCTAACTAGTTATATTTTATTTCACTTTCCACCATTTCGAAACTCAGGGGTGCCAGCTGGGCCATCGTCACTTCTGATCGGCATGTTCTCTCTAGGCTATCTCAGCTTATAACTTCGTTTATAAAATATTTTATGCACACTTTCCTATCTTACTTTTACGTCGTTTAATTAAAACTAAATGTTCTACAAACAATATTTTCACAAACTGTAAATATAATTAGTTAAAATTGGGAGGCAAAAAGGTATCTTTAATGAAATACTTGATACTTAGGAAATTTTTTTTCAGTGATACCTTTTTGCGTAATGCAACGCAAATATTTACATAATTTTGCTAATAAAATACAATCATAGAAATAATGTACGTTGATAGTTTACGCAATTACATGTTGATTATAATCTGCCCTCTCGGCCTGCATTCGATATGTTGATCTTTGAATATCTGCGAAAATATAACCGACCCTCTTTCTAGCACAATCAGATTATCAGAAATCGATAAAGTTAATCCGTTCATTTATTACTTCGTGTTAATCTAAATAAAATAACGGTGTTTAAAATTTAATATCAACGGTTTAAAGTAAGGCACCTAATTCTGAAGTATGTCGAAAAACAGCCTAATCGATAAATTCATAAGTTAATTTTATTCTAGAAAGGTTTTTTTAGGTTCCCTTTTTCGAAATACTTCGGAATTAGTTGCCCTTACCTTAAATCTGTATTGTTAATACACAAATAAATCGATATATCAGTATACATATTGTGGACCGTTCTCTAAAAGCGGTGTCCCTATCGCTTCCTCAACTTAGTCAACACAGGAACTCAATATCGGCCGATTCCCACGGCTGCTATTATCAAACGTATTCCTATAATTAATATGTTAATACAAAGAATGAATATAGCTTATTAGCTTGTAGCCGTGTCTTGGGTTGAGTAAGTTAAGTTTGGGTGGTTTGCTTTATAATTGCCAACTAAAAAAGATGGGCTTAACACTGTGTTAGATGTTCGCGATTGTTACTCGTTACGCTGTAAAGTGCTCGAAACGTCGGGATGATAAAAATGATTAATATACGCGATTTAAATCTGTTTAAAGGAGTTTCATTTCAAAAAGATGGGCTTCACATGATTGAGTTGATAATTGATGATTCTGCCTGTCCGTGACTGTGGCCGAAACGAACCAAATATACCGATTTAAAACGGTTTTGATTAAATCAAGATGACCTCTACGTTTTTAGATATAATTAATAAAATTTTGTTCTGATGTTTCAGGGTCATCTGCTCCTGTTGCTGAAAGTATGTGAGCAACTTCTAATGATCTGCCTCGAAATTTACAATACTGCGAGTCTGAGACTTCAATGTTACTGAACATGTATCGAGAATCCATTAACTAATTCAGATTTCCTTTATGTTCTTCTTTTGATCTCTAAAAGTTTAGGATCACCATGTGACCTATACCTAATGAACTATCCAATAAACAGTACATGTACATTTTTGTCCATGTGATTATACTTCAGAATCTAAATAATTAGCACGATTCAAAAGGTCTAAAGGTTAAAGCTGAACTTAGTTCAGCTGTAGTGGGCGTAGACGATAACCCAAAGATCAAGTCGCCAATCAGTCTGATAGAAATTGTAGAACTTGGTCACTTTGTTTGCGTCTGACTATTAATTACTAATTAGCGAACAGCGTGTAATACACATGTGACGTCAGAGATAACAAAAAAAAATCTTAGGGCAAGTTAATACTACCAAGCTTTACGAAACGTCGAATTTTATAAATAAGCTATTATTTTTTTTCGTAAAAAATAGTAAAAGCAGACAGTTCTACCTGGTGATAAGAGGTTACTATCGTCATTTGCAATGTTATTATGTATCTGTTACTAGTTGTAAGAGAGGATCATCGGGACATTCGATGCTCTAAACCCCTAAATTGAAATTCTCTGGAAAAACTTCAGGATGAAAATTTCTCCAAAACATACCCATTGTAACCCAAGTAAGGTCTATGCTATTGAAGCCTTTGGCAAGGGCTGCGATTCTAAAAATGTGAAGAAAATACCATATCATAAAGTATTTCGGAACACTATTGTATGTGTAAACATACAGATACAGATAATCCGCAAGAAAACAGACCTGATGTCCTAAAGTAGGGAAGTAATTGTATCCTTTCGTTTAGTACATGAGATAGGTATATGGGATTCTAAACTAGGCGAATTTTATTGTATATACGATGGCGTACTATTCATAAGAATTTTCTGGGATTCTACTTTAAGTTACATACAATATACAATAATGTTGTATATCTAACTTTTACATATGTACGTAAAAGCTGAAAAATGATAATATATATTTATTTATGTATGTCATAAAAGGATATATTTTCTTCTTATTTTAAGTATGTCTATTTCATTTAGTTTGTTTTCGGTTTTGATTTTTAAGTTTTACTTTATGGATGCAGCAAAACATAGGCACTATGTGTATGTACGTTTAATGCGCAGTTAATTAAGAGCTAAGAATGATACGAACCTGTAATAATGATTACGCACAACAGTACCCTCCAGCTTAACATTTCCACCTAGTTGTGCCCAAGGGATTAACTGTCACTCCGGTCTTTTCACTCACTAGTGTAACACTTGTATATAGTCTGTTGTTATTATGTTGTCTAGAACAAATTAGTGAAACACATTCGATATTCAAATAGTCCGTTTAGGAATCAACGTTGATCGGTATAAACTCATCGGTCCAATGCATCAGACGCGTCGAGAGCGTGCTCTAGGACGGACGGAAGGGGGGGTGGCTTGTGGTGGTGGCAGCGATAACCTCTGCCTCGGCTGGAGGACGAACGAGAGATAACGGCCATCAGCCAGCGCCTTCTAAATAAAAGCGAGCATTCTTTCGCACAGATAATATGGAACATTGCCTATGCTTTTTAGTTTGAGATTTTGCCATAATTGTATCTATCTAGAATTGTACTCGCATACAAAAAATACCACCTCACCAAACAAAATATATTATAAATTTACGAATTTACGCTTTTTTAATGTACTAGAAAAATAAATAAGACAGGCGCTATTTATTACAGGCGCTTTATATAAAATTGGATAGTGTGACTAGGACTCGACAAGTTTCGGGTACTAAATTTTGACAAAAAAATTCACCAATATTATCAGAAAATTATGACCAACTAGCGCCTTAAAAATATAATTTTGTCGAGCGATAGTCCCTGTCATAAATCTGTTCAACCTTATTTGAACTATGTGATTTTGTTAATTTTGTTAAAACGTCTGCGCTAGTGGTACTGAATGTGCTTTCAATAGTGGCAGTTGCAGGTTCGATCGTATATTTCTATTTTATTATTACTAGATCCTAGGTTTAGGTTTTAGGCTTTATCCTAGTGGATAAAAATTCTATTCTGAGATCAGACTACTGGCGGATAAAACTATTATACGTCCCTAGGCACTGACACATAAAGCGCCTCATGAACTAAAAAAAAATCGCTCATCATCCTCCTTTCCTTATCATAAATAAACTGTTTAAAAAACGTCGTCACCTTCCTTTTCCTAGCACCCTCTTCTGAACTCGCGCGCCCGCTTGTGGTTTTGCGCCCTAGGCGCACGTGCCTAATTTGCCTTGAGGATAATCCGCCACTGGATCAGACGGTAATCAATCTGTATAAAAATATACAGGATTTTTAATCTGTATAAAAATATGCAGCCTGTGAAAACCTAGTCTATAATAAAAAGCAGACCCTGTAAAAATGCTAGGAAATGCAGACCCTGTGATTTTATTAAGTTCATTTATTTTAATTTTTTTTCATAATTTTTAGAGTGGCTTCAGTTTGCCTTCAGTGTGCCTTAAGAGGAATGAATGACCGGCCGTGGGTGCGTGAGATGGGGGTCTCACGCATCCGTTTTCATAAGGCCGTGAGGACGACCGCAGTCCGGTATGGCCCCGGACTGTCGGTGTACGCACCAGCGAGGGGTGTGGGGAGGGTGAGACTATCTTCGCCCTCATGAGAAGGGCAAGCCACGAGCAGAGCAACGCACGGGAGAGGCCGCGGACGTGCTGCAAAAGCGAAAAAAAGCTCTCCGTTTTCCGTGCTGTGGCGGCCATCGCAGGGGGTTTTAGTGAGTACAATCTCACATAAACCGACCCTCCCCCCCTCAGGAGTCGGGTATCTATGAAGATTTACCCTGCGTCAACAAAAAAAGACGAACCCCATATAAGATCACTTTGTTGTCCGTTTTTTTATCTCAAACACGCGGGAAAGTTTGAAACTACAACTACATATACATATTCTACATTCCATTCATACATTATATTCATATGAAAATATCAATTTCCTAAATTAACTTGAAAAAAAATATACCACCGTCTATGCTACAAAAAACGTAGGTATATTTCGACACCCTCAATTTTCCAAAAATTGCTAGAGTACTTCTCGTTGATCAGGACTCATGAAATTTAGAATCAAGCATGATATACCATGTAGCATAAGTAAACGAAAACACCCGAAAACCGTTAATTTTTCGGATAGCAAAGGCTTACTAATAGGGTTCCAAAGCCTTACACATCGCGAGGTCCAGGGCAGCAGGTCATTGCGAGGCCCAATCTTCTTAATTAAAAGTATTATTAATATGAAAATAGTAATCTGATTGTTCAGTTAAGTTATATTGAAGTTGGTAAAAACAAGCGCAAGGCCCTGCGCGGTTGAGGCCCTGGAGCTTTGAGTAAAATATGAATTTGCAATTGATTGTTTTATTAAAATACCTATTTATTCATTTATTATAAAATGTTTATCTATAACGGAGACGCATCGGATTCAGTATGATTTACATTACTTTTTTTATTCTTTATTGCACAAATAATTAAAAACATTATATGGAAACATATAGATTATAAACAAAAAGTGAGAGCAAATACATTGGATAACTTTATTTAGTGAAATTTCCACTAGGAGCTTTGTATTATAGTTCTTGTTGTCTCCCCTATAATTATGTTGTACAGTGGGACTAAATTTTTTTTTCTCATTCCCATAGTATGGGATATCGTTGGATAGGCCGTTTAAAAAGGTTTAGGAAAAACATTTTTCGAACGTCGAGCTGTTTCCGAAATATTAAGCTTTAGTGTCAATTTTTCTTGGAGTAAAGTGTCCCCCTCCCTTTATCCACAAAACTGTTGCTTCTAAAATTGTGGAAAAAATCATGATAATAGTACATATAATGAATTTAAAAGGAAAATTGTTACGGCTAAGTGGGCGTGTATAGTTATCGAGTTATAGTCAATCAAAATAAAATAACATATTTCGCCCAAATTTCGTTTAAAATGATTACGAGAAATATGTTATTTATTGAGAACTAAGTTAATTTTAAAGGTTCAATTTTATTGAATGTCCGTCTATCCGTCAGTGTGATGGAACTACGGAACCCTGCAAGCGCGTGGCTCGACAGTCGACACGCACTTGGTCAATTATTATTTATCAACCATGAAATGTTTTTGCTATTGCAGTCATTGTTTTAACTTATATTTTTATTCTGAAAGCTTGACAACTTATTGAAAAGTAAAATTTTTTGACAAAACGATTAAATAGTAGGTATCCAATAATGAGTGTTGTTTTGTGAGTAGGTATTTTTGTAATTTATATTTTAATTATGTAAATGTATTCAATGCATCATATATTTTAATAAAACAGTTTTCTCAATCCTTCTCGATAAAACTTTAACTGACAAATTTCGTAACTATTCGTCCGTTTGCAGAATTTTCCTCAAAAGGGATAGAGAAAGATATAAGTTTCGCTCCACGTATTGATATTTATGCTTAAAAATGACTTCTTGTAAATACTTATAATACCTATAATCCAGACAGGTTAAGTAACATGTGTCATTGTCACTACTTATCAACGATTTACGCCGTGGGTTCCTAACCTGGGGGTAATTACCGCAGGGGTAATTGAGCTTTTTACGGGGGTAACAAAGAACCTAATTATTTGGATGGTAAAATAATAAAATACTGAAAAGTTACAGGGCACCGCACACTACCGCAAATAGATTATACGTATATAATACTTGCTGTACCGCACGTGCAAATATGTGCCTGTTCTTGCTAGAATTCTTCATGATGATAAAAGTATAATTTCAGAATTATGATAACATGATATTTTAGCTCAAAGCAGACGCCGAATATCCCGTTGTACCTAACAGAGCTTTAAAAATATGAAAAAGGTTAGGAACGTAGGCTTTACGCGAATATGTACCTACATGAAATGAAAAATAATAGATAGTAAAATAATATAATTTTATTTAAGTTATCCATGATTTAATATTAATATTTATCTTAAATTAAACGCAGCAAGCCGCTGGCAACTGCTGATATGTAAATATAATAATACTATGATGGGACTAGTATGAGTAGAAAAGAAACTGGATAATCAAGAATAGATAAAATTACTAGACTTCGCAAGTGGTTTTTAATTAATATACGTATAAGTGCTCTCGTCATAAAGGGGAATAAACCTGCTGTATTTACAACAGGTGTAAAATAAATATCCACTAATATGTAACTGGTCCGGTCACACGGGTTTTCCGTTTACAATGAAATATTACTCATTACTTTTCATCACAAACACAATTGAAGGGTAAGTCCTCTTTTATAAAAAATAGTGTCGTATTTAAGAGTTGACTAATATTATGATGAAATTAATGATCATTTTTTCCTTTATATACCTACCTAATTGTAAGTGAAAAGTTCATGGAGTGAAAACTGCAATTTCTTTTAAAAAGTATAAGAAAATATGTGCATAAATGAATGATTAATAAATGGTTATAATGGTTAATAATAATTATTGTTGGAGATATTTTTGTAAAAAAATGAACCTTTTAAGTATTTTACCGCTCTTTTTTAATGGTCTATAAATAATAAAAATGTTATATAGGACCACAAGAGTCAACTTTAAATGTAGACAAAAGTTCATTACTCTTTTGTGTGGTATATAATATTATGTTTTACATTTTATGAAAATCAAAAAGGTCTACAAATTTGTTTTAATTTTCGTTCTTTTTTTTTTATTTGAAACAAGGAAAAACGACCTTTCATTTGCATACTGGTCAGGGTAACCTTGCGAGACACTGTTAAAAACTTGATAACAGCAGGTGTATACTTAATATTCATATCGTCCATCCAGCTTGATATGAAAATCATAATGACCGTTGACACTTAAGTAATACACTTGAAATCTAAACAAACTCTAATCAATATAAACTTAATTAATCTTACTTACTAAGTCAGCCAGTCAGTCGTCGACTGACAGCCAGCCAGTCTGTGGTCGATAGAATCACCCATAAAACCTTTATAGTTAAGCCGCTCGTTTTCTTTTTAGGGTTCCGTAGTAAAAACGGAACCCTTATAGTTTCGCCATGTCCGTCTGTCTGTCTGTCTGTTGGTCTGTCTGTCTGTCCGCGACTTTGCTCCGCGGCCCTTAATACTAGAAAGCTGGAATTCGGCATGAGTATACATATGAATCACGCCGAGAAAGTCGTACAATAAAATCTTGAAAAATAATTTTTCTTGGGGTGTCTCCACTATATGTAAAGTAAGAACAAAAATTTTTTTCTTACTTTTCCCATGGTGTGGGGTATCGTTGGATAGGTCGTTTAAAAATATTATAGGTGTGGGAAGATCATTTTTCCAAAAGAGGAAAAGTTTCCGAAATGTTAAGCTTCAAAGTATCAAATTTTCTTAGAGTCAAGTGTCCCCTCCCTCTACCTACTAAACTACTGCTTCTAAAAATATGAAACAATTCAGGATGGTAGTAAATATAATGAATTTAAAAGGAAAATTGTCAGGGCTATGTAGGCTTTTATAGTTATCGAGATATAGTCGATCAAATTAAAAATATAACTTTGCCCAAATTTCATTGAAAATTGTTAAGGTATAAACATGTTATTTGTTAAACTATAAGTAAATTTTAAAGAATCAATTAATGAATGGCCGTATATTATGTGGGAAACTACGGAACCCTTCATGCGCGTGGCTTGATACGCACTTGGCTAATTATTAATTATTTTCATCTGACACCTAGACATGTGACTGATAGTATTATTACAAAGATATGTATGTAGTATTTAGTGCCGATGTGTGCAAAAGTTTTATTTTACAATAACTTTTATTCTTACGATATGACATCAGGAATAATAAACGTTATGATAATTTATTCTACTCTATGGCGTACTTTATATTAGTCCCTAATAGAATCAAGCCTTACCGATCGCTTAGCGCACTATTTTACTTCAAGTAATATTTTATTAAAAACATAATTAATATTTATGTAATATCTTATAATTTTACGTACCATCCTTTGGGTAGAAAGGGGTTTCGGTTATTTAAGCTGACTTAAGTCAGCTTAAATAACCGAAACCCCTTTCTATCGAGCTAAGCTATCTCGCAATTTTAACAAGAGTGCGTTACGACACAGAATCAACCCCTAGTGTGGTACAAACAGATAAATGCGTTTGTATGTAAACTATACGCGATTACCTTTGAGTTTGGAATGGAATTTGTGGCAGACAAATTATAAGGAAAATAATTTTGTTATTTTAGCAATACATCTAACAATTATTACAAAAATGACGTGGGACTACCGACAACATTTTAAATACAATTTCTTCTCTATAGCATAATGAACCGCTAAATAGGTATGTTCGTCGTCATCAGCAAATTGCAGTCCTCTGCTGGACATACGCCTTCCCAAGCTGGGAAGGTGTCCTTCGCAACCTTTATGCAGCTTCCTCCAGCAACCTTACGTATGTTGTCGGTCCACACTCTGTTAGCCAATACGCGGTGTCCACTGCAGGACTTGTTTGCACCAACTGCCATTTGTTTTGCGACAAACGTGGCCGACTCACTGGCACTTTAGCCTGCTGATTCTGCAAGCTGAAGATAATCTCAATTCTGATTTTATCCTTGAGTGAAATGCTAAACATACCTCGCTGAGTGACTTTGTATTTGTGGATTAACCCCACTGTCAGTGTCCTCGTCTCGGCAGCCTATGTCATCGCTGAATGTGGTTCTAATGGCATATCTCCAAAACATCTGCACCGACTTCGCTTATTCTTTTTTGTTACATTATTCCATAATTCTTTGAATAAATGGAAAGAGAAAACTCTAGAACTTGCTAGAAAAAAATGTTTACTTTATTTATAAAAAAAGAAAACTAAAAAATTAAAGAATCGAAGTTTACCGGGTCCGTTAGTTGTAAATAAATAACAATGATAATAAACACTTTTACTTTTTAATATTATCTCATTTTTTTTAACCCATTCGCCATAATCATTAGAGTGAGTCCAGATCACATATCTTTAGTACTCAGTAGTAGACCTGTAATAAGTTTAAGGGAAAAATTTTAGGATTTTGTCACTTTATGTATGTATGTATGGACACATTATTATTGGGCATTTATATAGTAAATGTATCATTTGATTGACTGGAAGGTGGCCATAGGAAATCTGTAATTATACCTCATTTATTTTGGGTCTATAGATGTATAGGACTAGCCCCACTGTCTGCGTCCACGTCTCGGTAGCGTCTAGAGAACAGGTGAAGCGATATCGCTCATTTGCGGCGAAAAAACTTTAAAATTTGCCAGAAAAATATTTATTTATTTAATATATTAAATAAAAAACTAAACAGACTAAAAAATTAAAGAATCGAAGTTCGCCGGGCCTGTTAGTTGTAGGTCGGTAAATGCTCGTAAATATTAATGATAAGTAAATACCGATTTTTAATGTTACATGAGATTTTTTTTACCCTTTTGCCATGTTCTACTGATTGTGAGTGTGTCCGCGATTGAGCTCTATAGTAGGTACTAATCTATATTTTGTACTAGAAAACTGTATTTTGAATTTTCTCATCGATATCGTAGTGTCGTTGCTTAGATAGTTTAAAAATATTATGGGATAGAAATATTTTGAGTTGTGATCCATAGAAATGAAAACAGTTCTGTCCGTATATGTACAGATAGTTGAAGGTACAAGAAGTAGTCATAGTTGCGTGATGAAAACTTTGACTTTGAAACATATTTGCATCACTTAGGTACCTATATTATTTTAATCGGTTAGTAATTAAAATATATAAAGAGATATTGAGATCATTTCCTTAACCCCGGGGAAGTCAGGAGTGTTGGGAATTTACGTTTTATCAAACACGCATATGTTTGTTAGTGATGTCGTTTTATCGACAATGTCAACCTGTTGTTGGTAGTTTTTATTTTATTTTTTTACTGTAAAAGACTATTCACTTTGAAAATATTTAATTACCTTTTTGTAATACGTAACTTTCTTGAAAAAAAATAACATGTAATTAATCTTTTTTGGATTTTATAAGCTTTAACTACGTATTGGCTTCAGAGTCGATATATTGGTGTTATTGACTTATGAAGTAAACATGAATTTTTTTGCAATTTATGGGATAAAAAATTTAGTACCTACTAAATACGAATATATACCTATATCAATAGTAAATTTAAATTAAATTACATGTATAATATACTTTTTTATGTTTTTGAACAATAATTAATGCTTTATGAATCAACAATTATACTCACCAGGTAAAACCTTTTTTTATGTAAGTTTACACAAGTAAAAATATGCTTGAAAACAGCGTTATAAGAATCAACGTAAAAACCAGATGAGACCTGTTGTCGATAAAATATTGAACGACAATATTACTCAGATGTTAATGAACGCGTCAACCAGGCTCCGACTTACATATATACAAACTGCGAGTCAGTAGCTGCAGTAGTGGACCGTGCTTCACAGAGTGACCACTTATTAAAAGTATATTATATCCGACATCATATTGTATTCGTTAAAAATGGACAAGCTGTGCGTATTTTTAATTCTAGGTAAGTTTGATTTAATTAATTTAATTTTAGTTTCGTCTCATAGGAATTCTTACATTTGTCATCTGTTATGTTAAATTGCATCTAATTTAAATGAAATAGTAAAATTATTGTTTATTTGCATTTTATGTTCACATTAACTTTGTCACAATGTCATTAATGTAAAACCTCAAGTACCAATAAAACAATATGCAGTATATAGGTATTTAAAACAAAACAAAACTTTACTTACAAAAATACCTACAGTTATTTTTACAACAAATTATTTTTTAGGTACTTCTTTCAAAGTATAGGTGTACATATAAACTGCAAAAAGTAAAATGTTTTTTAAGTATTGTTTGTTATTTGCATTAAACTTTATAATATTAATAATATTAATATTATTGTTATTTACAAAACAAAAGTTATATCAACTTCTCACTTGCTTATCTTAAACTTAAAGTAGTTATGGCCGATATACAGACCTATGTATTTATATGTAGGTACTTCCAAATGTCTCAAGGTCATAATATTTTAACATGTCAGTGTTACATGTCCATATATATGATTACTTAATGGTAAACAGCAGCGAACATTTTCCTCAATTAAATATCTTTACTAATTTAAATTTTAAATACCAAAATTTGATTTTTTTATTACGATTAGTTTTACCCGCGTGCTCTAAAATGCAGGAAATGTTTTTTTTAGCATATAATTATGTTATATAATTATGTTCTATTTATCTGGTTTTATAGTAAGAACGACTTTACATCTAAAGTGTCATTAAGTTTGTCATGATTGTGGTAATGACATAAAATATTACTATATTTATAATGTCTTTAGGGGGCCGGGCTGTTGTAAATATCAATCAATCACTAATACAAATGTTTATTAATACGCAAATTATTTACCTTCCAGCAATCGTAAGCCAAGAAGCTCTTGGCATGAGCTACAGATACAAACGACAGGATCAAGATGGTAGTAACAACGGTGAAGGTGATTTAGAAGATAGATATGGTTGGAGTTGGGGTAATCCAGGCCGCTTCCCTCGCCCACAGGCACCATGGAGACCCAACCCGAATATGTTCCCCAATCCCTACCCTAACCCGAACATGTTCCCTAATCCCAACCCGAATGATATGTTCCCCAATCCAATCCCTAGACCCACTCCATTCCCTAACCGCCCGACTCCCGGTCAAACTCAACCACCAACATCAACAGCTAGCCCAAATGGGTAAGTAAATTAGTCATTTTTCAAAATATTATAATTGCATAAGTTTGTCTATCTGTTTGATCGCGTACGAGGAAACTGCTGAATCAATGGTTTGTCCAAAGGACATAATATCTTACTTTTTGTCGCAAAAAAATTTTCACTTGAACGTTGAGATGGTTGTATAGTCATCATAAGTAATTTCTCATGACAATTTGTTTTGTATTGTGTAAAATTAAAACAAAACGAATACATGTACAGAAGTTAATACTTATTATTTATTAAAACAACGAATAATCGCAAGCTCGTTCTGAGATCATCTTTAGATTTTCGTGTCAAAACAGTTCCAATAAAAATCTGCTAATTTATTGAAAAAATATTTTTTAACTATAAACTGTACTAAATTTAGTTCTGTTAAGTTTGTATTCATAAGTTTCTTACAATATGTTTAAAACAATTTACAGCCAACCAGCTAACCTACAAGCGTGCCGCCGGTCTTGCCTCACTACCTCCGAGTACAACCCAGTGTGCGGCACCAATGGCGTCGACTACGACAACCCGAGCAGACTGTACTGTGACCAGGGCTGCGGCGTCAGTAAGTGTTGAAGACTATTATATTTTACAATTTTATTTTTAATTATTTTTGTAATATGTTAATTACATGGGTGTAGCCACGGTGAGTTAAATTCCCTCAAAACTTTTCATCTATTTCGAAATTTTAATACAGGTCCTGCTGGCCCAGGCAGAGTTTGAGTTGAAAGAATTTGAGCCTAAAAACACATTTCTTATGTTGTTTTTTGAACTTTTCAATAAATTGGTATTTTACCTACACTGATTTTGTCCACCCCTAAACAAAATGAGTACAGATTAGGATTCCAGTAACTATGGTTTTAGACAGTGTCACGGAATGTAAGATTTTACAATTTCTCATTTAGTAGGTATAATTAAAACTAAACTACACCAATATAGAGGTCAGTACCTATATAAAGATTAAAACCGCCCTAATGCGTAACGCATTTGCATGCAAACATTTTCTATACGATTTTTGACATGTTTCGGAATACATGAGGAATTACTTATATATTAAGAAAATACGAGAAAGGTACATATAATATTTATTTATCTCTGTCTAAATTTATAGCGAGGGAAATAACGAGGCACATACCTACTAGGCAATGTACCTACATAATATGTGGCTATTAGGTACCAGAATACAAAGCATCTTGCAATATCAACAGTCCCATGTACGGCAAACCTGATAGACTGGTTTAAGTTTAATTTTGCTGTTTGACTTATTTATTTTTCTCACGAGTTTTAGTATTGACCTTACAAAACGTAAGAATCTTTAAAACATACCATTAAATTTATAAAAGCAAATTTCACAAATACATGTGAAAATATATGTAACTATAGCGTTTTATTTCTACAAAACTAGAAAATAAAACATTATGTATTACATTATTCTGTATAATATCATAGCATAGGATGTTTAACGTTAAAAAACCTTTTAAACCTTGGTTGTTGTATACGTATAGTAGTTAAATGTAAATTCCGACGATGACGTCGTTTGTTAAGGTTAATTTAAAATTATTTATACTACTAGCTGTTACCCGCGGCTTCGCTCGCGTTTATTTAGGGCTGTCTATAAAATAAATAGTTAAAAAATTAATA
>DVXP01000667.1:0-18602 GCA_018235645.1 Junonia grisea | reverse complement strand
AAATTGAGGGGTGGACCACCCTTATTATTTAGGGGTGTGAAAAATAGATGTTAGCCGATTCTCAGACCTACCCAATACGCTTACCAAAATTCAGAGGAATCGGTCAAGCCGTTTCGGAGAAGTATGGAGACTAACATTGTGACACGAGAATTTTATATATAAGATGAAATGTAAGATCCCAAAAACATCAAACAACGGTCGTTTATAAGTCCGTCAATTATGTCTTAATTTAATTTATACTATGTTCCGCTTTCAATGAATATCTCGCTTTTTCTTATTTGTATTTTTATTATTTCTTATCTGTAATCTGTATTAGTCAAATGGGTGTCTGCCATGGTCTGATCTTACTGTAAGGCCGTAGAGTATAAATCGTTTATTTATTATTATTTATTTATTATTTTTTCAAAGAGAAAGTTTCAAATTACTTGGCGAGAAGAAAATCTGGCAATGCTGGTAATAGCCTATAAACGTCCCACTGCTTAACATCTATCCTATTAAGGATAAGATTAAGGGCTTACTAATCCTGGATTATTTTCTCTTCCAGATACACGCGTAACCTAGTAGACGCTGGGAATGGAGCCTTCAATATCATGATCTTGTGCTGGGGTCCAGGTCACGCTTCAGCTATCCATGATCATGCTGATTCCCATTGCTTCATGAAGCTACTTAGTGGAAGCTTGGAGGAAGTCAGGTGAGAAAATCAACAAGAATCTGGTGTTTCGTTATAAACTGTTCGATAAATTGTCGTGAAATTTTGGGTACATTTTATCAAATTGTCCCAATAGACATTTGTGATATTTCTCGACCATCTTGTCAAGGAATTCATAGTTCTATGTCAGGGGGCTCCGCTAGATAGAAAATTACAAATTTCAAATCAAAGATTTTTTATTTCATTATATAATTCTTAAGGTACATTGAAAAACTTCTTATTTAACATATTTTTCAAATAAATTGGTCTCGGAATAAAAAAGTGGTCTGCTGGATAGACACCGTATAAAAAGGCGATTTTTATCGTTTTGGCGAAGGTACATTGAATTTAATTATTTATTTCACGAGGTACATTGAAAACCCTATGTAATGCCACCGGTATCATCTTAATATTTCAGGGGGTCCCGCTAGATAGAATCACGCATATATTTACATATTTATTTATTTATTTATTTATTTGTTTATTTATTTATTTATTATGTTTCTTTGATTTATGAAGTTTTGATGGACCTCCAGTCCTTCGTCAGTTATCAGTCGATGGAACCTAAGCCGATCAATTTTTATAGGCAATAAAAATGAAAAATAGATGAAGAACCACCGATGTATTTATTGAGACCATTTTAACGAAACATGACATTACTGTTGTCGGTTATTGAGATGTCGGGTATGCTACTGATCGAGCAATATTTTAAGATTACACAACTATATTTCATTGCAATCACTGTAATTTTTGGATTTGAAATCGATCGAACTAATAGAAGGTACTCACATCGTATCGACAACTAAACAGGGGTCAATTATTCTCAAACACTTGAGCATCATGATCATTACATCATCTTTTAAAACAAAAACACCACATAAACATTAGTCCAATCCCTTAGGATACGAAATTAATCATGAAAACCAACTTTTCTTGAATTTGGTGTTGTAAAATAAAGAAATTTTACAGATATCATAGAGTTCAAATAATGTTTTTCATACTTGAATTCACTTATTTTTAGCTTTTCGGCCTTTTCATAGTAATAGCAAATTCTAAGTTTAGGACCATTGACACATTAAATTAGGAAACACGTGTGAAAAAGTAAAAGCGCACACTTTCTTTTAGGTAAACAATCGTCAAATGTCAATACTTACTTATCACGACCACAATTTCTTTAAATTTTCGAATACAATAAAACAACATACGTATTGATCATATATATATATCCATACTGATGTTATAAATCTGTAAGTGACTTTGTCTGTCTGTCTATCAGTCTGTCTGACTGGCTGTACGTTTTCACACAACCACTGAAGAATTATTGATGAATTTGGGTAGACAAGTGCATAGGACCTTGGTTCTAGCCTAGGATATATTTACGATGATCAACAACTAAGCGGGAAGACCGCATGCAAAACCAAATCCATTATAATATTGAAGACATCACAAGGATGAAGACATTACATTCTTGAATCCCAAAAAACAAGCAAAACCAAAATTCGCCTCCTATAAGATTATAATAATATTCACCTCGCATTGTTTCTTTGCTCCCCATATAACGCCAGGCGCGTCTCTGAACCGTTCGTGTTGAAGCTGCGGGGGGACGTCCAGGTCGTCTCCGCCATCAAATAGACATGTAGCCCATCTAAAGAAAAATATATTTACTATATGCTTATATTAATGGAATAAAAGTTTCATGCTTGAGAACAATTGCTTAAATTTATGCCTGACCAACATAGACAGGCAATAGTTTAATCTGTCGATTAGTATTATAAAAAAAATCCTAGTGGCGTGACTACAAAGTGGCAGTAGTAGCAAAATGCCACGGGTCCATGTCCTGAGTGGGCTCAGGGAGATTTAAATATGAGCCACTGCTTGTTTCAATATAATTTTACGAAACAATCCAACCACCTTTATTCCATAGTAAACAGTGTAATAAACTGAACTTACTGCAGATCAGCAACGACTCTAGCGCTGCATTGCGACCACGTCGCCTCGCCGTTGGTTCCTCGCGATGGAGACATGATGAAGCCGTCGCGTGCGCACGAGTTGCCTGTGCCGTCGTGATGCATGCCCAGGCTGGAATATAGAATAAACTTATATACTTCTACTTGAAAGTGACTTATTCTTTGACTTTTGACTTGACTTGTAGTATCAGAGATATTGTTACACATAACAACTCTGTTCAGCTAGCATAGTCAATTACTGATTTTAAATATTGGTTCAAATCGTAAGTATAATGATATAAGCCAGGGCCGGATTTAAAAGAGGTAATTGAAAGCTACTTCCCCAGGGCTACCACAAGTAAATACGTTTTTAAGAAAAAAACAATTTAACGTCTTTCCTTTCTTCCTTGCTTATATTTTATTGCCTCAAACAGAACTGATGATAGACCAGAAGGTTTCATTTACTTCTGCCAAGAAAAAATGTTGCATTTTATTTGAAAGATAAATAAAGGCCTCTGCTCTTTTCTGCCTTAGAGTTTCAACTCCTTCAAATCCGACCCCACTATAACCACGCAACGTACTTATGTCCGATCTCATGCGCGAGTATGTAAACGGAGGTGAACCCGGCGGAGGGGTAGGGGCGGCCGAGCGCGTCCGCGGCGCCGAACTCCGCCACCACGCACGCGTGCGCCGGCAGGCACACGCCGCCCACCGGCGCCAGACCCATCGTCACGCCGTTGCGGTGGCCGCCCTCCTCCGAGTAGAAGTCCAGCCTGGAAGGAGAGAATTGTTCATAAGGATGGACAAGTGTGAAGTCTGGATGCAGTCCATAAATTGCAACTTCCAGAATATCTTTGTGCAGTAGCAAGTAGCTATGTTTCAAATGATTTTGGGGATCCAAGAACCTACCCTGATACCTTCATTTTAATTTGAAAACACGAGCAAAGATGTAAGCGGGTCTTTCGATGGTACGTGATCACCGCCGCCCGTGAAAATTAATAATACCAGAGAAGCCAAAAATACATTGCCTTAAATTAAAAAATGATAGCTTAAAAAAGGATGAAAACAAAATTTTCACTTCGCAAATATGCTACAAATGTTGATGGACAGTAGTGATCACTTATCGTCATATCATCCATTAGGTACCTTGTTCGTCATTTATTTTTATGCAGCCTGAAAAACTAGGAAGACTTTAACTATCTAATGAACTCTAACAAACCCAGATAGCAACAACGCCATATCCCAATGTTCCGGATCATCGTCATCATCCACGTTTAGCGAGCGCTGGTAGTCGCAGAAGGAGTCGAGAAGTTTGCCGCGCTCGGCGTGTGAGGGCAATGCGGCTGGTTGCGCTCGTAACAGAGTGAGTCGGACCAGGGAAAGTTGTACTGGTGTACCGAGTGACGAGTGGTGGTAGAGGGCCTGCACCTGAGGAGATGACGGACGATAACGGCTATAGTACAGATTGTACTTGTGACCACAAAGCAGACTTCTTCTGTTTACGTAAAGCTTACATTGCACAAATTGTCATTATTAACTACGAACTGACAAATTTGAAACTCATTTATTTATTAACTTTTATTAACTTAGAAAACAAAGCTCACAACCGCTGATCGCGGGTTCAAACCCCTTCTGACATAATCTGAGTTTCAAGTGTAAAATTATGTTTAAATTCATTTTGTCCTCGACTGTGAAGGAAAATATGATTAGGATATATGATTACTTACTACAGCTTACTAAGCCTGGCTAGTAAGCTATCCAATAACTAAAAAAAATAACAAACCCCATTGATGTAAGCGAGCAACATGTCCCGCAAGTCCGCTTCATTGTAGTTGAGATGAGGATAGAAGAGCTTATAAGCCGCCTCGTCCAGGAACAGTGCTATTTCGATAGTGTACGATGAAGGCGCGGGCTTGTTCGGCAGGACGCGTGGTCTGCGAGCTGTGTAGCGTAAAGGACGGTCATCGTCCAAAGGCGAAGGTGGCGGTGGAGCTCGACGAATTACATGGGCCGTTCTTTCTCTTCGACCACTTGATTTAGCTCGACCTACCCCTGAAGGTAGTGGACGGACTTCGTACGTCGAATTTTCAGTCATAATGAGACCATGCTGAAATTGTGATTTTTGAAATTAAGTTTTTGAAGTGAAAACTTCTTTGGTATCATTGAGTACTTTTTGGATTACCAAATATTACGTTTTGGATGAATGGAATTGCGGAATCGTCACCGAACGCGTGTAAACGCTAGTTACTTGAAGTAAAACTCCCCAAAAATTGCCTAGCATTTTTTAATGCTAAGATATAGTAGTGGCATCAGTACCGGCGTTGGCGGAGGGCTAACCTAGGGGCGGCGAAATTGTATGAAGTTGTTTGGTAGGATCGAAACGGTTTTTGTACAGCAAATTAGCATATTGTATAGCTTTAAAATAGGCTACGGAAGGTGACGACTTTTTTTAGCTAATTTGGTACTTTTAGGGAACGGAAGGTTAAGAGGGCGTCACACAGAATTTTTGCCCGGGATGCCAGTAACCATAACGCCAGCACTGAGTGACATGTGTAGTGAGAATGAATAGAACTAATTTTAGAACCCATATACTCATGTCAACCTTGGAAATAATCAGGATTGACATTGATCGTGATTATTAATTTTTTTATCATTAAAGTATGACATTGCACGATGGCCTAGTACCAGTTACATTTCATTAGTTAAGTTTTAAGCATATATACCTATATGAATAAACTATATCTCAAGTTAAGTGACCTAGTTGTTAAGAATTTCAGTACGTGATAATAGATATACCTTCTGCAAGGGAACTGCGAAAATTTCGATTTAGTACATGTTAGCCATATCTCATTAAATATACAAAATATAACCAATATTTTTATTCCAGATCATTGTAACAAATGATAAAACTATTAATTAAAAATATACATATGAAAAATTAAGGATCATTGCGTACCAGAGTGTGATCCCTACAAGCCGAGAAAGCCGCGACTGCACCATTGCCAGTGTGCAGGAAGTGGCAGGAGGAGTCCACGCTCGACAGCGGCTCGTCGGGCCCGTCCTCCGACCACACGCGGAACTGAGGCGACACCAGCCTTCTGTTCGGTAGCAGCTGGAGGTTGAAGTTTCTGAAACGATTTTTATGTTCATGTGTCAAAAGTGCTCTGAAACTCTATGAAAAATCATCGTAGAGGGGTCTCGATGAAATCTTCGAGACCAAAACCTACCAAAATGAAATTATTTAAGCCCATGTGACTATTTGAAAAAGTTTTTTTTTTCCTTTTGTTTTCGTGTTGATTTTCTTATTTTTACTCGGGAACCAGTGACGAATAAATAATTTTTAATCATAGATTTAATTTTTTTCCGTTTTCCGACATTTTTTCGAATCTTTATAGTATTTTGAAAATTGACCAAAAATGTGCCATTTTTTATCCTTTTATTTTTGCTACTACTGTTTTATACTTTTCAAGGAGCAAAGGATTTTTTATAATTGTTCTTTTCTCTTGAACCCTTACAAGCTTAGAACTGATATAAAGTATTTGACAATTAAACAACTTTATTCCGCGGGTTATTATGCAATACTCTTAATAATATAACAGTAACCCTTAGTACGATTTGGTTATTGAGTACGAGATAAGCAAAAAAATACAACCAACTTCAAAAGTTTTCTGAAAGGCAATGTGCAAAGATCTCGTCAATACAAACAAATGAAGCCCAAACTCAAAGTAATTGTGGTAAATCGTCGAAGAGTTCCTTCGATTGCCGTTCGGGTCCAACATCAAATCGACTCTGGGCCTTCGATAAATTATAAAGCTTTAGAATAGGTTTTAAAAAATAAACAAACTGGTAATTTATCTAAATTACATTGTAAGGAGGAAATGTAATGTATCTTTTTGTTCAGTCAATGCTACGAGAATGACTGTTGCAGATGGGAAAACCCTCAAATTATAGGTATAACCACTTAACAAATATATAAATGTCTATCAATTAGCGATAATGAAAATCGCAACCAGTAAAAAACAAATCTTAAAATAATATCGCCCATATCAATGATTCGTTGATATACATTTTAATTTAAATATTTAATTGATATAACTTTTTGCCATATCATAACAACGTACCTCCCGAAAGCATCAAAACTGTAGGGCAGCGGCACGTCATTTTTCGATGAGATCCCCGCCGACTGCGCTTCACGTGGTACTAACGCTGGCAGGTACACCACTTGCACGTCCTTGCTAGACTGTTCCGACGTGTCCTCCGAGTTGAAACCGCTCGACCACCATCCGTGGAATGGCAGTATATCCTAAAGTCAATAAAGGTCACGGCCAATAAAAAATATGCTAAGAACCTTGAAATTAAAAACGGTTCTACAAACAATGCCTTATTATGATTAACAGCGCCTCAACGCCCGTATGCTAATTTGACGACCTCATTGCAATTATTTAGGATACTTCCTCAAATTCCATGAAGTTCTGCAAATATTTACTCCTCAAAAACACATTCTCAGTAAGTCCGTGTATTACAAGTAAAAAGCTTTTTTGCGTGAATACAAATAAATTTTTAAATAATAAAATAAACATAAGTACATATACATTTAAGAATCAATTACTACATCAATTGATGTTTAAAATGCTTGTAAAAGTTTTTTATTGACGTAATTTTTTCCAACATATCCGCATGAAAGTATATTGATTTGAGTGGGTATAGGTACCTAATTAATGTAATCGATGTCTGTGTCAAGAGCGCGTCGAGTGAACTCGACAAGACCGTGATAAATACTGTTCATATGAATTGAACGGGGTCGCCTGTCGACGCGGAGACGGATAGCAATGCTCGAATGCGCATTTTTTAATTAATCTTATAAACTCGCATCGATTTAACACATACGCCTTTATCCAACACACTTCCAATTAAATAATTAGCATGTCGAATAAAAAACTGCCCAACAAATTCATTACATTAATTGACCTAAATTAAAAATTCTCAGACGATGAGCAAAAAATGAAAGACGACTTTAGGTTTCTCTCTTCAAATATCAGATTAAAAATTCTTAAAGAAAATTGAGTTGTTAGAGAGTTGACTGTTTTTATTGTGTAGAAGAATATCATATCCATTTTCGCTTTCACATTATTTTGTAGTTTATGTACGTAGGTATATTCCTCACAATCTATTTTTTTTATATCGGTATTGTGTAAATAAGTGTTACGATGTCATTAAACTGACAAACTTTAGAGGTAAGTGAAACCGAAATGAACGTATGTGAGTCAGCTGAGTATAGATTCGACATTAGCGACCAGAAGCAAAGTAAAGGGGAAAGTCAAATCTATTTGTTTACCATTACTACAGCACGAGACAATATCGTTCTATTATATCGCCGCACAAGAAGCAGACATTTGTGTAAACTTAAAATGTCATTAATTTTGGAATTCAATTGTCCATATTACGTTATGTTCCGCATGATGAAAGTCATTCGCATCGATCTCAATTACGTAGAGTCCGCCAGCACGTCGCACCACCGGCGGAACAATAGAGCCTGCGCCGTGAATCACCGAGATGTGATTAAAAAACATCTACTACGTGACGTTCACGCTTGTGCAACTCTTCTACGTGATCCAGTACGGGAAAGACCTAAGCTCTATTAAGTTATGCAATATAATTGCCAAAATAAAATTATACAATTCAGATCACAAAGAAGTAGGTAGTGAAAGCTATCGTAACTGAGTGATCTGATTAGATAATATTCTCTGTGATGGAATGCTGAATGGGAGTCCCATTTTATCTGCTACAAGTAACTCTGTCGAATGATCGATTTTAATAATTTAACTTTTAGAGTTTAATAGAGATATCGACACAAAAAAGTATGTTCTAGTTTGATAGATGCTATGGCTAATGATATAGCTAGTTATAATTAAATTTTACACATTCAACGGTAACTGTACTGGGAAAGAACTGTAAAGAATCGCACTGAATATTGTTATTTAAAAGCTCAATAATTCAAACAACCTCGACCTAAATACACATTCACATAATAACAAGATGGTGAAAGAGAAGTCAAGGCATCTTTGTCTTATTTTCTTACTTCCCAAACAAATTATGTATGTGGTCATCAGAAAGTACCCGTTAGGAATATGAATGACACATGTATTGACATTTCACTTGCGGTGAGAATAATTTTCAAGTAAGAACGTTCGTTATTACGGTTGTCTTTAATTTATTTAAACAAATTGTCATGCCAACAGAACTCATGTTTTACAAAGAAAATATAACAGGAAACTTACAAAAAATTTATTTAAATATTTTATATACTTGTATAATCAGACTAATACCATAAGTGCCTAGTATCTACAGTACAACTCTACAAAAATACACAACAATTTGAAGTACCTAAAAGGCGGCAAAAGACGGACTTTGGGTACGATTTGAAAATTACAGTTGTAGAGCAAATGTGAATTTAATTAAATAGGTAAGTACTCGATTAATTAATGATTTATCTATACTAGAGGCATGTCTGTGATCGATAGAATCGATCACGAAACCTTTTTTGTTAAGCCATCTGACAATATTGTTACTGATAGCTTTATTATAGTATGTACCTAGTAGCGATGTGTAATTTAACATATTTACTGTAAACAATATTTAAAAATTATTAAAATTTTGAATTAACTCCTCCGTTGACCCAATTTTCGTGAAAGTGTATACGAAGTTTTCGCTTCACGTATGTGATTGTTGAAAATACAAATCTGTTTCCTACCTACAAAAGGGCTATCAAACTGATTAGAACCAAATCTAATAACAATAACCCAGATATCATCTCACACGTGTCTATTTTACACCTAGATGCGTTTAATTTCGCTAATTCGAAGAGACTGCTCAAACTCATCCACAGCGCCAGAGTCGATCAAGACCACATTATTAAACATCGAGTTACTACATAAATTATTTTAGAAATATTTACATTACATGTTACTGCGCTTTGTAGTCAATCGTTACAAAAAAAACTATTTGAATATTAATATTTATTTATATTTATCATAAAAAATATTATTCTTATTCTTTATTGACCATTTTACTTCATATTATGGTCAAAAGTACAATGTATAACCAACGCAATAAACAGCAGAATTTTTTTGTTTTGAAATCGTCTCTACCTTCACGTGTCGCGTGGAAATATGACTGATAAATACGTTTTGCTTGGTTATGAAAAACTACTTTATTAACGAATAACGATAAATGTCTATTGGGTTCTTTGTATTTGAAATGCCGGAAATTCTTAGTAACAGAGCAATTTTGGTTTCATGTATGAAATGTCTTTTCTTACCTTGATTCTAGTTTATTATTACTACCTATTAGGAGACTGTTGCACACAAACAATTTCCACTTCTTATTTTACGTTTACTTAATAGGTATTCTTATTTATATATTTTAAAATAAATCATGTCATAAATGAAATTAAATATAAAGTTATATTTGAAATTATAATATAAAGCAGATAGAAAATGAAATGGGAAACCATCAACAAGGCGCCGCCCGCCCTTGCATATTGTACGCTACTTACGGGAAAACGCGCAGGCGTGCTGCCTCGTAGCGCGAAAAACAGAGCTACAAACACTATTTCAACTGAGCGCGCCATAACGTACTAACATTTCACTTCACGGGTTTTAATAAGACTTTTATAACTGAGGCGATCTTTATAAATACGAGAATATCATGCAGGTGTTTTGAATATCGATAAAGAGCGCGATGCACCATGTGTTAACGAGCGTCTCGACTGTTTCGCGATTAGAGCGCGTACACTTATGCTGTGCCGGCTACCGAATAACCATTGCGTGCCCTCTGTGAGCACCTTTCGCACCTCTGAGAGAAAGTCAAAGGAAAGTGCAGATTTTGGCTGTCAAGACGCCGCCTACACTCGTCCCCGTAGGAGCATTGTCGCGAGTCATCCATCATTTGTTGCTGCCGCTTGCAGGCGCTTCCGCTAATCAAAACAAATGAATTATATCGACTTCATCTTTAACCAGTCTAGTTACTGATGAATCATCTTTGATTTATTTTTTCGAGTAAAATAATAGTGCATCAATCTTGGTTTTCATTTTTTTTTTATTCTTATCCCGGATAATTTAAAACATTATTTTAATGTATAAATATATTTAATTGTGATTTAAATATTCCCAAATTTTTATAATTCTGTACCTTATGTTACACAAATATACATAATAGAAATATACGTAGGTACCTACTCGGTAGGGTTAATGTTACTTAAATGTTTCCTTGCAGATAGTTAAGGCACCCGCACATCCATTAAGTAATCAGTTTTATTTGGAAGCGGGCCGGATGAGTCATTTAAATAAGAAATGGTCTATACGTAGATCGAATTCTATATAGTCAGGTTTTAGTACAATTTCATTATCAAGGAAAGTTTTCACAACAAACTAAACAGAAGTCTGAAAGTTCTACAGAAAATAGGGATTTATGCTTTAAAATGTGATTAAATAATTTTTGTCGCGTTACTATATTTTTATAGTACCAATTTTATAATTGAAAAATTATTTATTCACGTCTTAATAAATTAATAGACACATTTTTTGACGTCAAGTTTTTCTAACTTAAGCCTTATTATAAGTATTTAAAGCCCGCCGCTGAATTTTTAAGTGATTTTGAGGAAACCTGCATAAGCTGTTTTTAACACATTTATATCTGCCAACCTGCCGTGGAGCAGTGTGGTGATGGATTCAACTCCTTAACCTTCTTCTTAATAGGAGAAGAGACCAACTGCTTCTGCGCAAAAAAAAAACGTTAAAATATTTGCTGTTATTGAAATCTTAAAGTTTCTTTAATTGTTTTTTGAAATCCAAATAAATAAAGATTCCGTAGACATAAAAGTATTGTTTTATTTCAATTGCAGTGAAAATTACAGCATAGTTTCCGTAGGGAGTACGACTTGAGCAACCTTACCCTACTTATATATATTTGAAATATTTATTTTTGAAATGTGCTAACAAAGGTTTGACGGCAACGTCTTGAAAAAAATTTAGTTCTTTATTTTAAGTGCCTTAGAGGGCATTGTTAATTTAACGTGACGTTATATAGCCTATAACCAGCGGACGGTTAAGACTTAAGAGGCTTCTAACGGCACCTCATTTGTCCAATTATTATAACTAGCTTAGAAGTTATGAAGGAACAGATTAACATACATACATACAAACATACATGCATACATACATACATACATACATATATTCATATATACATACATACCTACATACATACATACATACATACATACATACATACATACAGGTCAAAATCATAACCCTCCTTTTTGCTTCGCCGAAGTCGGGTAAAAGACTAATACTGTTAGCCAAGCTAAGCTGGCTGGGATTTGAATCTGCGGTTATTAGTTAAGACTTAAGATCACCTGTTTTCAAATCACCAATCTTTATGGATTTGTGGGTGCGATGGAAAATCTTTTTAACAGATTAGGACTAATATATATGTATACAATACTAATATACAGGTGTAATGCAGTGGCGTAGCTAGCATGGGTGACACCCGGGGCGGACATTTTATTTTTTCCTCCTATACATCTATCCTCTGAGGCCATGTACAGAAAATCTTGTAGCAAACCAGCCCACAAGTTGCACCTCTTATCACTAGTTTTCGTTTTTCTCGCATATACTTGGTGGCGAACTTTTTTCAGCTACGCTACTGATCTTATAATACAATGTCGGTCGGTAAATTCAAACAGTCGATTGTCTATTTGAATTTACCGACTTACAACTCTTTAATCTCCTCTGTTTAATCTTTATCATACCTAATCTGTCAATATTCGGAACGATTGACCGATTTTTACAGGACTTTCACTGCCAGATAACTAATGTAATAGGGAGTACAACCCATAAAACTTTCAGGCTCGAACGAGTTGCTGGCAGCAGCTAGTTTTACATAAAAGCTTTTACAACTGTGTTTTCACGATAAGGAAAATGTAGGAAGCCTTATAACGATGGAAGAGAGTAGCAAAATGGCGCATTATGGCCCTAACCTTTATCTTGAAAGAAAATTAATATATTATGGCAAAACGGAACAAGAAGGTACATCCGAATTTGCACATTGTAAACGTGAGATGAACGTTCTATCTACTTCATTTTCAATCATTGTAAAAATAACATATTTTTAATCTACATAAAGTAGCTCAAAATTTTATTGTAGGTTAAACTTAGCATGAGACCAAACGAGCGTAACTTTGTGAGTTGTGACTCGCGTAATTTCGGTCCCGTAATTTCTGCTGCATTAAATAAATAAATATAAATATATACGGACAAATCACACCGATTGAGCTAGCCCCAAAGTAAGTTCGAGACTTGTGTTATGGGGTACTAACTCAACGGTACTATATTTATAATAGATACATATATAGAGACACATCCAAGACCCAGGCCAATCAGGAAAAGTTCGTTTTCCATCATGACCTGGCCGGGAATCGAACCCGTGGCCTCCACGTCGCAGGCAGGTGTGTTGACCGCTGCGCCACCGACGAGAATTTTATTCAGTATCATACAATTATACCAAAGCCAAGTCAGTAATCACTTTATTTAAGTCGCCGTGTAGCACGAACTAAACTTTTTTATGAAACCGAATACCTACAAAGAAAATTACGCGACTCACAAAATTATGCTCGTTTGGTCTCACCCTCAACTACGGTACGTTTGTCTATGAACCCTATCTCATAGTGTTTTGTTGTATGGAATATTTCAAACATGTGTTATACATATATAACTTCGCGTGTGTAATTTTGGAGTACAAATTAACATTAAGGCATTTTACGGATATATTTTAAAGCATTTAAATATGATTTTTTTTCAAGTATACCTAGTATTTCGCCCCTAATTTTCCTATGTAGAAAATAATTATATATTTTGTTAGCTACCTACATTTAAAAAAATGTCACAACCGAAGTAAGCCTGGCGATGCCGATAAGCGTAGTAATATCTGTTATCTACGTGTTTAGTTGCTTATCAAGTTCCAAGTACAAACTTCGAGAGGGGCAGAGGACGTGCTGCGAAAGCGATCCCGCAGCTTCTCCGTTTTTCGTGCTGATGGTGGCCATTTCTGGGGGTTTTAGTGAGTACAATCTCACATAACCCGACATTCCCCCAGGAGACGGGTATTTATGAAGATTTACCTTGCGTCAACAAAAAAAAAGTACAAACGTATGCTTGAATCCACTAACAGATGTAGGATGACTATCCAGATTCAGCAATTCTAGAAATCCTGAATCCGCTGGTGCTTTTAAGTATTCATTTTTGACAAATAAATCACATCAAACATTTTTTTTGTTTTATTTGCTTTCAATGATTTTCATATTTACTATCTCAGAAGTACGAGTATAAGTAATATCGATTTCAATGGTTTCTCGTTGCATAATTATTAAGAATTACGTTACTTAGATTTTTATTTTTAAGCGAATTGTCTTGCAAAAAGCATAACGGACCAGCTTAACATTCACTATACTTTGTCATCGACAGGAAGAACATGGACAAGTAGTGAATAGTAATGATGATCAGTTACAAAGCCCTAGACAATATTCGCACTCGCACTCTTTCTTGTCGTCAATTCTAAGCTAACAACATCGTGATTATTATATCGTGTAATATTAATTTAATTTGTTAAAACACCTAGTTGTAAATATAATAGTAGTACTGACATTATTATTTTGTACTATAAAGAAACGAAAAGAAGGATCCGCTGTGACCAGTATAATCGTGCACATGTTCTTGGTGATGATTCACTGGCAAAAAAAAATGTGAGGGACGGCGGAGAACGCAAGTGACGCAGCGTAAAGTCATTGATCCCGATGCGTTCCCCGACTGCCGACGCCATGTCGGAGCTCGCACCCGCGCCTGAACCGCTATTCCCGCCACTTGTTCTCGCGATTTATATCGCATGCGTCGCCGGCGCTGCAGCCCTAGCCAACTGTGCTCTCTTAGCTGCACTCCTCAAACGGTCAAGAAACGGTAAATTTTATCACAACTAATGCATGTTATATTATCCGTCGGTCTCCGAATGTGTCATTTATTTCTTTGTGTTAATTACAGCTGAGACCTTAATTATATTAATCAACACAATATTGCCATGTCAACATAAGTGTTTACTAAATATCTCCTTCAAATGACACCTTCGTAGTAATACCGACATGTACATACATACAGGATACCCCTAAATTCATCTGTCATCATCAACAGATCTATAGTAGATAGGTATTGATAAAAAAATAATACTAAATTAATAAGTTAATGAATTCAAAGGTGAAAGGTCCTTGTAGAATCCTTGTAGAATAATTATTCTATAGCTACCTATAGATTATAGGAATGATTATAATTAAATAAAAATCATCAACTACTTATCTATATATAAACATATTATGTATATTTACGTACATATTAATAAACTAATTTAATATTATTAAATCCTGTTATAACATCTATTTCTAAATTATTGTTCCGTTAATATATTATTACCTTTAGAACAATAAGTTTATTAGATACCTACTTTTTACAACGACGCGACGTGCTGAAATGCGAATTAAAATAACCAAAAATTGTAATTATTTAATTTTAAATTTCAGGATTGTTTTCAATCATCGTACAGTTGGCAGTGGCTGATTTCATCCTGCTAGGAACTTGTGTTGGCCCCGAAATATGGTCTTATAATAATAGAACATGGATCTTTGGAAGAGGCAGTTGTATAGCATATCGAGGGCTTAGTATATTTGCAACCACAGCATCTTTGTACTTAACTGTGACAATGGCTCTTCATACGTTGTCAACGGCAAATATCGAAAAAAAGTCAATGACTCTTAAAAATAAAAGAAGAGATGGCGAAGAAGATGAAGAAATGAGATCTTCGCGTCATAGTCTTGTTGCTTGTAGTGATACTTCAACTCCACCTCGAACAATGAATCTCGACTATCGGCTCACGGACACAAGGGTGCCAGTTGCTCCACCATCTATTTTTGTGTGGATACTAGCTGCTTCCCTCAGTATACCAGAATTTGCCTTGGCAACAACTGTTCGCCATGAACATGATATAGTTGCCTGTACTTTAATAGATAATAGTCACAGGATTAACATGCATTCTATGGTGGCTCTTTTTACTTTATTTATACCAGCATTAATATTGACTAGTGCAGGAGTTCTTATATTGTGTCAATTAAAGTCAAAAAAAATATTGAAAATTGAAGGAAGCGATATCGTTCCAGCACTAAAGCTATCAGTATGTTTGATCTTTGTTTACATTATTTTTTGTGCTCCACGATCCGTGTTTTACGTTTATAGCTTATATACAATTTCAGAAAACCATAATATAGATTTAGGATACGAGAATGATACGACTTTATTTATAAATTTAATACTTAGTGCCATGTATCTAGTTGCTACCTTATTACGTCCTTTGTTTTGCATAAGTATACTGCCCAGACTAAGGATTTTCTTTTCGTTTGGCTGTAAAAATATTGACGACGTTTAATTACATAATATAGGTATGTAACATATCTTCTAAGTAACGATCTCGATATTAATTATAATCAATATATACTAAGATTTTGTATTTTTATGCCTATATATAAATACATATATAAATATTAAAATTAGTCTATTTTTTAAGACATTTTTGTAAATTATTATGTAAATATTATGATTTTAGCAATTGTATCTATACGTTCACAAAAAAATTGTGGCAAAATTAAAAGGTATTTATGTAATTTAAAACAAATTTGTTTGTACGCAACCGTTTTGGTTTGAATTACGTATGGGATCAAAAAACAGCAAAGTAGATATACTTGTATATACTTATGTGTATCTATACATTTTTCCTATTATCGAAATACTTTGTGCTATTATTTTTAAATAAAGTGTTTTATACAAATGTTTTCAATTAAAAAAATAATAAAATCTACTAGTATAAATCAAACTCGAACAATTTTAAATTTTTAATAAGCACCTTTTACAACATTCAAATTGTGTCAAATGTGTTAAATTTCAAATGACGTTATAAGTTAACAGTAAAAGTATTTTTTCTTTTTAGAACATTAAAAGCTTTTTTTATAAAGCTTTTTTTACCTTAATTATATTTTATACTTTTTTGTTTTCACCTGATAAGCTCCTAAGTCTGTTCACCTTATTCGACGTATAATTATTGTAAGGTCGTTTGCCTATTATATATTGCTGTGGGATGAGCAGCCCCGCCTTAGCGTAACAAAGCACAGGCATCCAAGCCAGTGCCAGTGCCTACGCTTCGTTACAGCTGGCGGGGGCTGCTCCCCCTCCGCACCTCCAGCTTATAAAAATACTCTAGGGGTGTGACAGACAAGTATCGCATAGAGTCGGGGTTTACTTATTCGGTTTTGCTTAAGAAATCATTTATGACGAGTATTTATCAGGTTTTAAGCGAAATTTACGTATTTTGAAACACTTTTTTCGTTTTCCTCAAAAACGACTACAAAACTAAATTACAATAAACGTTCGGCCCTAGTGATTCAATTAAATGTCGTTATTCAATGAACGCGCTAGTGCTTTAATTAAATAGCGGATTCAACAAGATGACTGTGACATATACAACGGCATGGTCGACGGTACTACCCAAGCTACAACTCTAACTAAACCAATATGGCGACCTCCGTGGCGCAGCGGTCAACACGCCTGCCTGCGACGTGGAAGCCCCGGGTGCGATCCCCGGCCAGTAGGGCTATTCCGACCTTTACATCGATGCTCACTCAAGCGAAATTTTGACCTTCACACACACGATTGTACATGCAGCGCAGTAAAATTGACAAATACTTTAGTACGACCATGTTGGATTTAGATTGACGACACACAATAAAATTAACTATGCATAGTCATCCAAACTGAACGTGTATAAAAAATTCAACTAAATTAGTTAAAGATGGCTTAAGGTGACGTCACATTCTTTTTCGAGTTATTCTCAGCAAGCCCTTTAATTTGATACCCATGTTATAGGAATGCATTAAAAATTATCGGTTCGCCATTTTGGATATGACGCCATATTTGATTTAAAATGACGTTAACCATGCATTGTCATTCAAACTAAGCGTGTATGCAAAATTTCAGCTCAATCGGTTAAAAATATATTTTAAAGTTGATTTTCAAATTTTAGAAGTCCGCCATATTGAATTAAGAGTAACGTCTAACGTCACATTTTTTTCGAGTTACTCACATAGTCCTTTAATTTGACACCCATATTGTAGGAATACGTTAAAAATGATTGGTCCGCCATTTTCGGTATGCCGACATGTTGGATTTAAAATGACGTCACAACATTAATCATGCATTGTCATCCGAACTAAAATTGTATACCAAATTTCGGCCCAATCGGTTAAGGGCAAGTGCCTTAAAATTGACTTATAAGATTCCGACCGAACATCCATACAAGGAAAGTTAAGCTTGTAAAAATTAGTGAACATGTTAAAGTGTATATAGCTTGTAGATTTATCTGACTACATATTGTCATACTCAAATTCTTTTTATTTTAGCTCATTTATTAGGGCCACTTATTCAGGGTCTTATTTAGGGCCACTTTCTTAGACCTCTACACTCTACAAAAGGATCATCTCGTACACCCCGGTGTCCAAGATGATCCCTACGTAACTCGCTCTCATTTTAGGAACACCAGTTAAAATTTTTATCAAATTAAATAAGAAAATTGCGTTTAATATAATAATTAATTATTTGTAATAATAACATAAAAAATGTTCTAAGCTGTAAGCTGCTTAATAATTATATGTAACAAACCATTAAATTTCAAGTAATTAATAACTGGAGATCAAGATGCAGTCTTTGCGATATAATTTAAAATATCTATTAGTAGAGTAAGTGCGGCATATTTGGAATACACGTTTGTTTTTTACGAATATCTTTAAAGAGAAACGGGTTACGTCGATAAAAAATACGTTAAAT
>DVXP01000666.1:0-18609 GCA_018235645.1 Junonia grisea | reverse complement strand
TAGTCTAATTCCGCCGACTTAGTTCTGTAAAAAATTTTCCATTTCATGTTCGATGTAAATAGGATATATTATAATGGAATTAAATGAATATATATGGTTAGGTGAAAAAATGCGATACATAGTTTTATTATTGGGTGCTTGTAAATACACACGGGGCCGGCTTTTGGTTTTCATTGATATGTATTTTGCTTTTTTTTTATTTAAATCGTTTATTTTGTTCTTAACAGTATTATAAGAATTTCGCGTAGAATACATTAATTCTACGCGAAATTCTTTTAATATTGTTTAGGATAAACAGTGTTAACTTATAAAGAATATAGGAAATTCTTCATTCGTTCATAACAATGTGTCTTAACGTATGTGTTGAGAGAATGTTATTGATAAACAAAATTAAGCTTGAAGGTTAAAATTACTGTAAATTATTTTAATGATCAGAATTTCTTTGCATACAAAAGGATTTTTATTTTCGCATTTTTATTATCAAAAGAAAGATCGCTTTAGTCTTTCATTGAATGTGCAGCACATACAGACACAAAATAACTCTGTATGTTTACAGATTATATGTATTTGTATATATATAGCGATAACAGCGCTTTCGCGTTTAAAAAGCGTTTAACAATACAATTTGACTGGCGTTAATTAAAATGCGTAAAGCGAATTTATTACCCGCGGGAGATGAGAATTAAGACTATCTAGTGACGTTTCTATGGCCTTGTCTATCGATATTTTTATAGTGGAGGATTTCATGCTATTTAATATTATTATTTTTCAATATATTTATGCTTTATTTAGCATTTTTTGAAATAGCATTGTATTTTTTCCAATAGTATCGGTTAAATCAATTCTTTTAATACTTACGACTTTACTTATTTACTTATATTATTTCATTCAGATCTTTTCTTTTCTTCTTTATCAATACATAATAAATTGTTTAAAAATATTTGGTTTTCTCCTTTTGATCTTAATACACGAAGAAGACACGAACGATTAATAAACAAACGCCACCTTTACCTGTCAAAAAGATGAATGTTTTAAAGTTGATAGTTTTGTACAATTACCCCCTAAGTAAAATATCACATTTTTATGATAAAAATGGTAACACTGTATTTACTATTAATTAAACCACAAAACAATAAATTTCATTAAGTTCACCGCAACAAGTCATTAATCTCTGAAAAGGTGAAAATGATAAAAAAGTCCATATGATACAAAGACGTACTTTCTTCCGTAAACATCGTCCATAGATAATATATCGATATGTTGGCCATCACTAGTCCGCATCTGTTTCAGATGTGCGGCAGGTGGCGCCTGCGCAGGTGATCGCCATACTAGGAAAACAGCCTTGTGCTCTCCCGCCAAAATCTTATGTTCTCGAAACTTCTCGTGGCTTTTCTATGTCATTTAATTTGGTAATTATGTTAATAAGATTACAATACTTAAACGGAATTGATAGTTGCTCATTATTTTTCTGAAAATAAACTACAAGAAAACAGGTGTTCATCTAATTATGTCTCAAAAAGATGACATGTTTTTTATTTTTTTACGTGTAATTAATTACTCACACATATTTAAATATACAGGATTATAAGAATTAAAAGAAGTACACTTTTGCAATGTTCCAAAGTCGAAATTGGTCAAGTGCATTCATTGTTATTTAAATATTTAGGTATTCACTTCACCTTATGAATAAATCAGTAAACAAGATAATTTTTTCATAAAACTGTATCTTTATATTTTGTATTTTTTTTTCAGATTTTTCTCAGCGATATATTTTGAGATGTAATTACACCTAATTATATTTTTAATAACCAGCTATATTTTTTTGGAAAAAAATATTAAACTAAAAAAATGCATTGTAATTCTTAACGAGGCTCACAATAATATTAACAGTTGCTACATTATTAAGATTTTATTTATTTAAATATTTCATTCCATATCTTTTTGCAGTGGGTATTAATTTTGCCAAGTCTGTTATCAGCATGTCAAAGTTATGGTGATATTCGATTTTATTCATATGAAACAGGAAGAAAGTCATTGATATGACTAAGGCACCTAATTCCAAGGTATTCAAAAAACGGCTCAAATTCGAAAAAATGAAGTGCCTTTAACTTACTGGCGCGAGACAGTATGAAATGAATGAATCGAAGTATTTATGGAATTATTATTATATCTGATAAAATAACAAGTTGCCTGTAAAAGATACTAATAGACAATAATCAAAATATGTTTCTGGGCTCTGGCAGTTGCAGCTACATAATAAACAGTCATATTTCACAGATTATAATCCCATTTTAAAATGGATCTTTACAGTACTAATTATGCAAAATCGAAGTATGTGAGAAGAAATTAACGGAAAGTTCATTAACCCTAAATACATGTAACAGCTGTTTAACATTAATTATAATCATAGTACTCATTCCTAACCTGCGTCCATTTAATATGTATAAGTATTGGAAGATATCACGTACTGATAACTTTGATTTACTTAGACGTTTGCGAGATTACAGATGCTGAACTGAGCATATATTACGATTTGTATACGATAAAACCGAAACTGTATTTTACTATTGACGTCACTACAAAAAAGTCAATAATAAAAAAACTTTATAGTCAATAAATAAAATAAATACATAGGGAGCCCCAAAGTAAGTTCGAGACTTGTGTTATGGGATACGAACTCAACGATACTAGATTTATAATAGATACATATATAATAGATACACATCCCAGACCCAGGCCAAGCAGGAAAAAATCGTTTTCCATCATGACCTGGCCGGGAATCGTATCCGGGGCCTCCACGTCGCAGGCAAGCTTGTTGAATGAATTGTCTATCCACATAGTGAAATTGTTAAAGAAATTATATGTTGTGATTATTGCAACCAGAGATTTTTAGGCTGTCAATTTTAGACACAATTTAATTGACGCGTTTAAGCAGATAAGAAACAAAGTGATGTACTCGTATGCGCGTACGCAGAAACTCTGGTCATCTACTTACTACGATATCGTCGCTAGCGTCATCTAGCCAGCCGCTTTTAATATCGAGTAGCTTATCAGAAATGAGATATGTCTCACAGATATGTTCAATTATGTTAATTGCCGTACCGTAGGCCGTTAACGTATTGCAGCTGGTCACTAAATAAACGCAGAGAAATAAGTAAAATACGATATTTATTGGATACTTCAATGACAAATTTGATAATACGCGTTTAAGGCTTCATTGTAATTATCTTGCTTTTTGATTGTTAAGTACGTCGAAATCGATAATCGCATCTGATATGTAGGTGGCTTTTAATTAGTTGGCTGTGTCTACGAAATACGTATAATGTTTCTGTGGGTTTCATGTGCGAGAAGTGCATGCCTATATAATAATACTATTTATGTACAATACAAAAGAAATAAAGCAGTTACAGTAAGTAAGAAAATAAAATGTTACAATTTAGTGACATTTTTATTCAAATTAACGGCTGCCTTGTAAACGATGTAATCGACAATAAACAATTTAAAAAAATTTGCTTTGTGAATCTTCCTTCATATAAAGAGGCGAATTTTCGTAAACATATATATGAAGTTTATCGCTTCACGTATTAACACATACATAACTACAATATACACACATTATTCTTAAATAATAAACATTCTCTCAATAAGATCCTCTTACTATGATAATGTAAAAGTTGCCCACTTGTAACCCGATAGAGCACCTTACTCTTTTTATGTGAGCCAAATGTCATGGTCCACGGCCGCTCTCATCACTTGGCGTCGTGGCACACGACTCCAGTAAATTGGGTCGACACACCGAACTGTAATTTTAATTATTATTTGTTAAATTAATTAATATACGTATTTTTTAATAATAATTTCATTATGTTATTGTTTAAAGATGTAGGACTACGCGTTATGAATACATAAGTAAAAAAGATAATAATTAAGTGTTTTGAAATTGTGCTTTTATGTCGGTAATTATTTTTTCAAAATTTTCTCAGCGATACTTTTCAAGATACAGTTATAATTGTTTTTTTAATTAACAGGTTTTTATTTAAACTAAGTAAAATTAAAACCAAAAAGAAAAAATAACATACAAACACACTTCTTAAGATCTGATTTTATCTGTGCATCAAGCTGGTGCAGATTGCAGCTGTATGTGTAAGTTAAATCTGTGTATGTATATTCTATTTTTCTTTTACGAGTACTTGTCATTGTTGTAGTAATTAATATAATATTTTGTACATCTGTTTCTATGCAAATTTAAAGTTACATTTTAAGTTAAACTTGTATTATCAGGTTTCTATTTTTATTCATAAAGAAATGAAAGTAAATCAATTAATTATTACGCGACGGTGTAACAGAGGGACAATTTTAACGATAGCTACAAATTCGCATCGGAATGCAGGCTCGCGCTGAAGTTCATAGTGTATATTAAGGGACATTTTATTTATTCTGCAACGGTACATGCTCATGGAGGTCGCCCAACATAAATAAGAGTAGAAAGATCTTAAGCTTACTTCTAATTATAGACGTTACTTGGAAGTAAAGAGATTCAAATTCGTTTTAAATATTAATAAGGTAAAGGCGCCTAACTCCGCGGTATTTCGGAAAATGGCACTAATCCCGGGGTACTCGAAAAACGACTTAATCTATAAATTCATAAGTTTTTTCTATTCGCAAAGTTTAATAAATGAATTAAAATTTTCTATAATGAAATAAAATTAAGAATTATAGATTCAACTGTTTCTTTCGAATTCCACGGAATTAGGTAGCATTTTGCGAAATACTGCAGAATTAGGTGGCTTAACCTTAATAATGACTGCCAAAAACAAGTATGATAAAGACTAAGACTTCCTCAAAAGATAACGAACGCTACTTGGCGGCTTGATACGTTACGTCGAACGATGTTGTATCTGCGAGGCCGTCCATGTTTATTTTTAAGGTACGACCACACGGCGCCGTGTAATGCATTGGTTTCCTAGGATTACGTTGCCTGTAATTTAGCGACCAACTTAATGATTCGAATGACTTACCTAAACCTAAAGAGATTTTTTGACGGCCATCACTTTGCACCCATAACGTGACGGCTTATATTTTAAGGAAATTAAAGTACGTATATAAGACACGTTTCTTACAGGTGCCCTGTATGTCAGTAAACGGGTCAAATAATAATTATTAAAGTCTAAGATATGGCGTAAGATCTTTCTTATATACAAAAAAAAAATCAGTCGAATTAACAGCCTCTTGTTATGGATTCTTTGTCTTTTTGAAGTCATTTCAAAAATACGGGGACCCCACTATAAAGAAAGAGTTAATTGAATAGTTTTTAAGACGTCGCGTCGTCGTTAAAATTCAGATAATTGTAGCGAACATCGAATTATGAAACAATTACATCTTTCTCATGCGAAGACGACGATTTTTTATTATTACTGAGTCCGGTGCGAGCTATTATCATTTGTCATAAAAATGTTATTTAAAACTCCGAGTATTAAGATATTTTATGTATTGTTATAAAAGTAACCATCCATTTTAATCAAGTTGTAAATTAAAATCAAGTCCTTATAATTTGCAGTTTTATATTATTGGGTCCTTGCCTGGTTAACCATAGGTTTTGACAGATTGCAAATGGTTAATGGTCACTGTCACAATTTTATTGTGATTTTTTATATTTTTAACTTCTAGTAATTGTAAGTCTATATGATTGTTTATTTATATTGAATATTTATTTTCCGTCAACATCGAAGCTTTTTTTGTTTATTTATTTATTTACACTTTATTGCACACCACAAGAAAACAAGTACAGAAAAAAAGGTAAATATAGATAAAACAAACTGTGTAGTAAAACAGGCGGTCTTATGGCTAATTAGCTATTTTTATCTTGCGAAGCTAAAAGTCTTTCGTGACACTAATTTCGCATCGCAATTAGGTATATCATGAATCTAGTTGCATGACAATTTAACTTCATTTTCAATAGGGATCAAGGGATACAATAAAATCATTTAATTATACTAATTACGTTCCTAAATTAGATTTAATAAGTGATATTTTCAAGCATTGTATGAAATTAGTAGTTAAAACTGTTTCTTTTTTAATTTTCAAATGAATCGAACGGGTTACGTCTTCCAACTCAAAGTGATCATCTACAGGGGCGTGGGAAAAAGGCCTTCTGTTCCCGACTTCTTTTTTTCAAATCCCCATTGTAGATTACACCTGCTGACCCTTCGCAGCTTTCGGTATAAAAATCCGCTCTTTTTTCGAAACGGTCCTATCGACCGATATTCTTATAGGCATTTTTTTATTTTTAAAGTAGTCGTGAGATACTGGCCATACGTTATTAAGTGGTAGAATCACGACGGCGTAATTTAATTTTTTTTTTCGAATCACGACCGATGAAGGGCGATTGATCATTATAGACATCGTAAAGATTTTTTATTGTTTTTGTTTTATAACAATATAAGATCTTATTAGAATAATTGTGATGATATAAATCAGTAGTTTCTGAAGAGGTCACAGAACCTACCGCACGCATAAATAATCGCGTAATGGTTTGAAGAGACAAAAAACTGTTCAAATCAAAAGGTTGTATGGAAAAAAGTACTATGTAATATCGTTAAATTGACCATAACTGTGTCACGTACTTGGGTTTGGCTGAGCGAGACGAAAATGGTATAAACCGTCAGATTTAAATTGATATCGTTACCTTAATAAGATTTGGTAAGATGTACCGTTTTCGTTTGGTCGGTTTATTTCGGTTTATCATTGATAAATCAGTTAATATTGTTACTCTGCATAAGAACCACCTGTACTTCCGCTTTTTTATAGTTTTCCCTTAAAATGGTGTTTTGATGTAATATACGAAAGCTGTTAAGTACACTTTTTTTTTACTGACTGTTGGTACCTAATTGTTAAGATCTTAGTACTAGTGAGTGTTATGATTGCCTTATAATTAAATGTAAAACATTCCCAGAATTGTTTGATTAATAAATGTAACATAAAAGCTATGGTTAGGTATGAGTATTTTAAAGTTTTTAACATTTTATTATATAATATTTTTTTGAGACTACAAACCAATAAGAATATTTACCTAAATAAGGTACTACAATCTAAAAATCAATACTATTTTTAAGGCGGAGGATTAACAAAAATAAATATATATACGAGTACCTATATATCTAAGGATATTAATCAAATGGAACGAAAATAAAAATTCTAAAGATTTTAAGAAAATGTATTTAAAACCTATTTAGGATTTTCTTTTTAATATATAATCAATTATTTTTTATTTGAAAATGATATTTGATTATAATTTTTATATAATATATAATAAGATCATTCTTATTCTTTTTTGTAATTGGAGCGTAATACTTGTAATAAAAACCTTCTTATTTCAAGCAATGAAATATTACACACGAATATCGATATGACAGCAGAATCAAGTGCAACTATTTATAAATATCGCTATATTTGGACACATAACCTGCCCGTTATAATTATTTATACCTGAATTTAAAGTATAATGAGAACAGTCTTATCATGATAAAATCAAAATATTATTCTCGTTTAACTTAATTATACCAATTTAATAATTTATGAAACAAAAAAGTCCTTAATTAAGAAAAATAAAAACCTCACAGTACCCATATGAATTGCACTGTTTGTAAAAGGTTGAATAGATTTTCGTTTAAATAGAATAAGATAGTTAAGAATTATTCACGTTAAATCACACACACTCAAATACATTGATGGAAATGTTTCATATTTTCCTTTTGTAGGGTTAGTTAAACAGTTTAATTTGTTGCTTATTTACCTATTTTTTAGTTTACATCGACACCATCCTTGGTATAAACAATATGAAAAACGTCATAAAAATAAAAATTATTAAACGTCCTCGTCCTCCTCATCCTCATCCTCGATTTCCCAAAAATTTTCCTCAAATAATTTTCAATATTTTTTTTTATTAAATCCAAAAATGCTTAATTCGTCACCACCTTACGAGTACATCAAAACTAAAACACTCGTACACCGCTACGCGCCGCATGCGCTTGCGCACACACTACAACCTGTGGGAGCACTTGCGTAGTTTAATAGATTTTCGTTTACATAGAACAAGGTAGTTGAGAATCAATCACTTTGAAATAAAATTAGCTTTGAAAGCGCTAAATAAAAGCACACAAATACATTGCACAATGCACAATTTTTTTTATATTTCCCTTTTATAGGATTGATTAAAAAGTTTCTATTTTTGCTTATTTATTAATGTTTTCAAGTTAGATTTTGTTTTTCATTTTTTATCACACATACAACATTTAGACCATTGCGTTAAACAATACAAAAAAAAAATTATATTCAATTATGAAAAATAGTTTTTAATTAAATCCAAAAATCCTTCATTTGTCACCATCAAAACTAAAACACTCGTACGCTACGCGCCGCATGCGCTTGCGCACACACTACAACCTGTGGGAGCACTTGCGTAGTTTTTGCACTTCCGCTGTGCACAGGCGGTTCCGCGTCCGGCGGAAGCTTGCAGATGAAGCTTTTTTGCCCAAAGCTCGCTTCCGCTTAGGATACTTGATTGAAGGTGCGCTCTGACCTTGGTGTCGTATTTCAAATTTTGAGGGTTCGCTATGGGAATATCTTGCATGGTATTACGTAATGATTTTAATGGTTGTTTTATTTTAATTGTTGTATGGGATTTGGTGAGTATTGTGTTTGCTTTTTTTGTAACTTTTCTTCTTCGCGGTTTTAGGATTTGAATGTCATGGAAGGCTCAGTGATGATAATGTTTAAGAGGGTTGGAAAAAGTAACAAATGATTTATTTACAAAATGTTATCACTAAGTTTTAATGAATAAAGCAATAGTTATATTTTTGAATAACAAAAACTAACTGCCTAAAATTCATTTATGTTAAAATGCTATTTCTATAAAATGAATAAAAATAATGCCTTCATCACAAAAAAGTAAGATATAAGAAAAAGGATCGTCGTACAGTAATAGTAATATGTTTATAGTTTTCTTTATTAGCAACAAATTTGTTAGTATAATTTATTCTTATATCAGATTAATCTAAAGTTTTTTTATGTAATCCTTTCGATATTTTTGATAGCTATCATTTCAGTGAATATTTTATATAATAGCAGCAAGGGCAGATGGCGAGTATCAAATAAACCACTTGCGCCGAACGATTTATTTTTTCCGACACCATACGGATTACGACTTCAAAGCTAAACCTACCTTTTTCTTCGTCATATTTGCATCCAAATGACATATGCCGGGTTTTGGAAATTAGAAAAAAAAATCCGAGATTCGATAGAAAAAAAATCGGGAAAAAAAGGTTCAAGAAGCGACAGATGTACGAAAAGAAACATCGTCGAGCACGTGCCATCTGCCAAATCTCCTAAGAAACACGCACACATAGATAGGATAGAGCTGTGCATATACAAAAAAATCCTATGAAACGCACACAAACATACGCGATCTATCAAGGCAGATCAGCGCACGCGCCGCGTGGCAGATGGTCCGATGCGATTGGTCGACGCTGTTTGCATTTCGAACTTCCGCACAATGCCGTGATAAGGAATATGACTTATAGTCAGTTGCCACTCAAGACGGCTACATTGATTTATTTCTGTGACCAATTTCAATTGAACGACGAAGCTGCGACAACAATTGATCCATTAAAATATTGCCCGTCAGTCAAAGATGGCTACCGTCTTACTCTTCAACTTTATAACCAAAATCGGTTCAACTTTTACATAATTAATCGGTTTTTGTAAGCATCTGCCTACTTTGAATGTAGTTAATCACATCGAATTGCAGTATAACCGAATTCAATTATTATTTGCTGTTGATTAATTAATCGAATTATCGCGTCGACATTTTGTAGGTTGTGAGCGATTGTGTTAATTGTAATAATTGATTATGGCGCGTTATTTTACTTTGACATTTTGTAGTCATATTTTGCTTAGTTTAACACAATTATGCAATTTAGTATATGGCTCTTTAAAATTATTTATAAGCCTGCAACAAAAGTTTTCTTCGACCAATAGATGTCTTAGTCGTGCAACATCTATAAGTTACATCATGGAAGTCTGTGTGTATGTTATGTTATTTGAATGCAAATTAAAAGGTACTGAACTTTGAAAATGATACCAGAAATTGTGACATTTGGCAAAAATGTTAGGTACAGGCAGTAACACATACATGATAATGTTTCTTGTTTCACAGAAGCACTGCTTACAATATTTAATATTTATATGGGAAGTTTATTTAATAGAACTAAAAAAACAAAAATATTTATGTATGTATTTAATATGCTTGTACATAATTGAAGACATAATCTTGAGTAAGTAATATCAGAATAGTTGAACTGTATAACCATTTCTATGGTTGTGATTATTATTAGAGAATAGACCTTTAACTTGTAATAAATTCTACAAAAATTTCAGACGATCAAGGCATTTCCGAAAGTTATTTCAGAAAATAAAATACATCTTTTATCATAAGTATAAATCTTTGAAACATTAAGTTAATATATTTGAAAGAATTATATTAATGTTTTATTCTTGAAATATCATCAATTGAAAACTTTTTGAAAAGATTCCAATTTCTAAAAAAACCCGAACAAATTCGGATTCGCGTATAGAATAAACACCAATTCTATGACTACATGGGCAAGGCAGTATGCTTGAAGGTACTATTTCATAAAAAAACCCTATTCTTACCCTTGAAGCGTTCTTTGAGAAATAGTATTACAAAGATTTCAATAGACTTAGATTCTTTAAGCCTTACTACCTGGACAGGACAGCTGCATTTACATCGATTTGTTATGCGTCTCGCTCTATCTTCAACTATTTTTGTATATCTATCGTTGTCTTGATAACATGCTGATCTGAAGACGCTTTGAGAATAATACGAGCGATTCATATTTTTAATAACTGTTTATCGATCGATTAAATATTATCTTCTACATATATGAAGAAGTAATGGAGGGTTAAATAGTATTGTTATAGTATCATAGTAGAGAAGTATTGGTAGTAGTAGTAAAGAATTAGAAGCATAAAATGCTATTTTTGGTGATGCGGACTCTGCTGTACAGATATCGCGAAGAAGTTTCGAGAAAGATTGAAGTAAAATGTGGTAGAGTGTAGTGATGAAGGTTTTAAATATATCATTCGTGTGAATTAATAGAATTTATGTAGGTATTGTATACAATATTCATGAGCGATTTAGGCACTATATAAAATTTTGGGATTTCTTTAAATGGTTTGAAAGACGTGTTTGTAAGGCTTAAATACCTACATTGATTATTCATTTAGTATACAGACATTAGTTAATAAAGAACGCAAAACGTTTAGAATTCAAAATAAATAATTATATTAGCGTTGCTGAAAAGTTGTCATAAGTACGTTTTGTTTTTAGTTTATTTTGTCAAAGTTTCCATAAAAACTCTTCTGTCATATCAACGTCACGGTTTCATACATCCTGACAGTTCTTATTCAATCCATTATAGTTCTTATTAAAAGAATCTTTACATAATTAACCTTGCATTCTAATTTTTTATAAAGATATAAATTTTACGTGAATTCGCATAACGCACGTGCGTTTTGACATTGCATCTTAGAAATAATACATCCTTTTTAAGCTCTTCACAATTCTAAGTTGAATTTTCAACCTTAAGATTACTGGAATAGAATATAAAATGCCTGTTCAAAGTATATCGACAAAATCAGCTGATTCCCAAGGCTTTCACGGCACACGTGTTCGGGTCAAATTTGCAATTTTTTTTTAATACAATCGCAAAAAAATCTTTTCTTGAACTCTATTTGCGCAAGAGCGTGGGAAAGAGTATGTTGTAACCACGTGGTCTTACCTGAGTTTCACAAAAGTATTAAGGCTTTTATAAAAGGTTGAAAGAATCTGTCTCGATTTTTTCGATTAAAGTCGATTGTCGATGACAGTTTTGGATCGATATGATTGGCGTCCAGCAAAGTTATTATTGATTTTTTGCAATAAGGTTTCACTTGTGTATTTCATGATTTATTTATTGATGCATATACTGTTGAAATACATAAGGATAAGAATTTGTTTTTCTATTTGCGCGTCAAACATACAATAAAATGTATTTGAGTCAAACTGATTTTGATGATTTGGAATGTGTAGACACATATTGGATCAGAGCGGGGATTTTATTCCCATAAATAATAAATATATCATAATAGATAATTAAATGACAATTTATCAGTAACAAATAATTTGAAAAGTATTGATTTAAAAAAAAAAAACTTAAATGGTCACAATTGAGTGCCTAACCTTAAAATTTATATCGATCACAAAATATAAAGTGCCCAATTTTTACAAAATAACCGATTATAGAGCTGACACGAATAGCCGTGTCAAATCGGTCACACATTGAAACAATATCGTCGCGTGACCATAATATTATCGAGTGTTAAATGAGGGGTTACGGCTCAAATGTAACTGTTGCGAGAAAGAACTGCGCTGTGACATGCGAAGTTCCGCTATTGACTATTATTGGTTTCGAAACATTTTTGATTAAATTTCAATACAATAATAACCTATAAGTTACATTGTAAAACATTACCTAGCTGAAGCCTCCTCATTTTGTCTAAGAGCCTAACTGGTATTTACGGCATATACAGGCTAGTTCTATTGATGTTCCTATGTGGTACAACATTTTATACGTAATATCACTAGAACTAGCCTGTATATATGTGTATATATGGTACATATGGTATGGTATATAATTATATGGTACCTGTATATATGGTACATCAGTTGAACTAGTTACAGAAATTAGGTTTGAAGTCACTAATATAGCTGCATTTCGTACAACTCAGTAGAGAGTAGAAAACTTAACTCTCCTTGTTATTCCTCCAAAATTATGTCTTAAAATCTACAAGGTTATTCTTTGACTAATCTTATGCACTGTTTCTTTGCATATAACCCATGTTTCCAGGTTTCCTCATTACATTTTTCTTCATCGGTGTGGGCGAGATTGTCGCAACTTTTTGCCAAATCTTTATTGTCTTTTCTTATCTTACATTCATTTTATGACGGTAAACTATATTTAGTAAGCTGTTTAAGTTTTATAAATGTTATTCTTTTATTAAAGTAAATACACTCTTTAATTCATGATCAAAGTTTATGGCGCTCAGCTTGGACACAAGAATTGGAGACATATAAGTGCTACTTAAATAATTGAGCCACGGCAATTAAATATTCAGTTAAATAGATTAAACTCGTTTCCCGTACGAGCCATTGTTTGATTGTATTTGAAGTTCCTCCCATTTCTCCAGGTGACACCGTATCTATCGGGGCTGTATTGAATCGCGGTCCTTGTATGGATCCCAAACAAATCTTAGAATAAGCATTCTCTTTTGTGAAACGATCTCTGCATACAATAGCACAAAGCAAGGACGAATTTCGTTCACTCTATTAAAATGCTATTACAGAATGCATTTGCGAATAATATATATCATCTTCATCTTTATTGATAATGCAATAAGGTTCCATTTTGTGTATCAAGTTTTTAATTTGCTTGGTAGAAGTTTTAATAGCTATGTGGGACTCAAGATTACGATATGAGTATGAATGTACTGTTGACCATACATGGGAAAATATATTTGAATTCTTAGGACAAGTGTTAGGTATTTCGAATGTTTCTTATAATGAGGTGCTATGTACATAGGTCTTGTTATGAATCATTTTTGTTGATAAGTAAAGAAAATTATCGTGAGAATTGTTGAAAAAAAAATAGTAAAAATTGAATTGAAAATTTTATTAAACAAGTAAAAGGCTAATATTTTAATGGAATATCCAAGATGTTATGCTGTTTTTAGTGTTTAGTCACAGAAATTGATTTCAGTATTTCCTAGTTTGTTTTGAAAAGTTGTGTGAAGTGGATGAAGCTCTTAATTCCTCACCTTGATGGGGAAGGAGATTTTTGCCCAGCTATGGGACTGTAGGTATTTTTAATGGACATTTATAGTCGTCAACTTTTCATAATGCGAGTACTTAAATCTTGATCTCAGCGGTTTTCGAGATGGGCAGGCACACAATACTATAAATAAACCACCAATGATCGTTGACCCTTGATGTACTATTGTTGGTTTTAAGGGATGGTAAGGGTGATGCGGTTTAATAACTCAAAACATCCCTTATCTTGATCAAAGGAGAAGTCTATTTATAATGTGATTACCGTTATGGGTTTCGGTTTTTCTATTGTGCTTATTTTCAATGAATTTATTATAAATTTTGTTTATTTTAATATTATTCAGTCTTTAGTAAAGAGATTTTATATTATATGCAATCATGCCAGCAAATATTAGGTCTACTTGAAAAATTATTTTTTCATTAGAAATCTCGTTTTTTTAAAAGATTATATATAGACTGTAATGTTAAATGTATTTTAATAGATAGTAAAAAAAATATTTATGCGAAGAAATTCACATTAGGGTGATTGGCTACAAATAATAAAATTAGTGTTCTTTTGCAATACTTTTTTTTTATTCAGAGATAATTCTGTTTTAGTAGACTCTGTAAAGTTCTCTACAAGTAGATAATTATGTTGCTGTTCTAGGTAAGATCGTTTTTGTACCACTCAACCCAAGAACTACTTATGCCTCTTAAAACGTACTTACACAGTAGCGTCTTTATCTCGAGAACAATTTAAGAAAGTGCAATTTGGCATTTCCAAGTCGGCTGCGAAACGTCATGCGAGAACAACATTTGTGTTCTATTTTTAATTTATTCGAAACATAAGAAAAGCACCAGATGTGAGCGGCAGGTACCAAAACAGGCAGCATCGCGTTGCAAAATATAACAACCGACGGATTTGAGAAGTCACTGCTCAGACAACAGGCCAAAATGTATCGTGTATCTTTTAAAATTCGACGGGTTACATCGAAAACCACAGCTTGCTCTGACAGATGCATGACACCGGCATAAGGAAGCCGTACAAAAAACCAGCACGTGCTAGAAAAAAATGCATGAAAAAAAATCGCATGCGGGCACAAGTTGTACGAAAAAAAAAAATAGTCGCACGTGATTTCTAAGAAGAGATTTGGCATGAAATTAATACTTTTCGGAATGCAGCAGCTGTTGCAGTGTTAGGCCTGCATTAGGTTTTGTATTAGGCATATTGTGATCTGCGTTTTATGCGTTCAAATGCGTTTCAATTATTCTGGCAAATCAAAGATGTTAGAAGATTTGCCGTCTTTTGCAGTTTCTTGGTTACTGTTTCGCTAATTTATATCGTATATTGTTATTATATTGTTTTTAGTTTCTTCCGTAAATAGAGCACCAAATGCAAGCATCATTAAAAAAACTACTAGGTACCTAAGTACTGAGATTAGCAGGTTCTAACAAACATAAATAAAACGAGTATAATTGTCCCTAATATTACATAATTATAGTCACGAAATTATACTGAGGTGTTTTAAAATTTTAACTTCCAACTTTGTTTTTTTTATTGCTTAAATATACAAAGACAATCCTTGCAGGTTGGGAGAATAATTACATTTTAATTACAACTAATACTCTTGCCTCATCGAATCTACAGGTGACCGAAAGGCTGGGGACTACTTTGGCCAGCATATCAGTCTGGCCATTCAAAGAGGCGATGTCGCCAGTGTTTTGGGCATTGCCTCATTGTTTTGACATCGATACCTATCTGGGTTCCATATAGCAAGTTATTTATTTTTGTTATCTATTTTCTATTTTTATATTATGTAAATAGATTAAGTTATCGATATAAGTTATTTTGTAAGCTATGATGAATGTTTTCTTAAGTAGTTATAAACCACTATTACATTATTGTATTGAAAACTAATGTAAATATTATAAAGTTTGTCATACAGGCCCAATTATCCTTTTATGCAGTGTTACACTATAATCAAAAGCTCAAATGTGAACCCGGAAGCTTTAATGGGCTTTCGATACTCATTAAAGCACGTGTCACTCTGGACCACCCATTATTCAACTCGTTTCGCTCAGAAAGCTCAAAAGCGCTTTGAGCTTTAATTAAAAGATACTTCATTTTGGTATATCATAAAAATTATTTTCGGTATCTTTATGGTTAGTAATTATGAGATGTATAAGATGACAATGATTGCACTTCAGTTATATTTGGTACATTTTCTCCGGTCTACTTGTTGAGATAATTATAACGATATTTCGAAAATTATGAGAATAATGTCAGAACGTCATTATATTCATTAATTTTTTGAAAATCATATTTTGCGAAATATACTTATAAGAACCGTACATTCCATTACGTTAAAAGTATGTCATAATTGTCATATTTAAAATTTACTTTAATTTTTAAATTTTTTTTTAACGTTTGAATAAAATTAAGGAATTTAATCTATGCAGCGCTTCAATTGCTTAATATTCTTACTAAACAAATATGCCCTATCTGTTATCACGATCGCTTGTTTGTAAACAATGAAGGTTTGCTCAACAGCGGAATAGGGGCGGATTTTATCACGAGTGCTTGCGTTACGAGTACTTATTAATATATTTTTTATAGGTGTATTGTGTTGTAAAAACATTTTTTTTTTATTTATATGCTATTCAAAATATTGTTAAACACAAATAGATCAAGAATTGTTTATAATGTGTATGTATTGCAACTGTCTTTTTGCATGTTAGCATATCTACTAATTTCGAGTAATAGAGTAAAGCCCAATTTTCCTCCTTTCTTTCACCTTCATTAAATCTTCAATCGCCAGTATAAACTAGGTATTAAGATATAATTTTAAAATTATATATATTTGCAGTATAAAATGATACTTATATTGGTTATAAATCAGTACCGTTCACATGACATAAAGTAAATAAAGTTTTAGCAACCAAGAAATATTACAATTAATATACAAATTTGGTGAACTAAATTTCCAGTATCGCATTTATCAATAAAAAGAACTCGATTTAAATAAAATTATAACGTTTAAACCTTCATTAATTTAATAAGCTAAAGCAAATCCGTAGCAATTTCATTACAGTTCCACTTTTTCATATTAATATATAAAACATATAAAAATGATGTAACTCAGTCGATAGTTGGTAACGGTATGAACATTATCGTTATAACTTGCGTATTGTATATTAATGCCATACTTAGTTGTAAAAGGAAACTTGCCCTGAGATTTATAGAAGACTATGTCATACTTTGTATCGCAGGCCCAGGTAACAACCGTTTAATGTATTTTTATAGGAACTCGTGTAAAAAGTTGTTATAAGATCATCGGATCGTGGGTAAAGTTTTGAAATTTTATAAGTGTTATCGTCAATGACATCGATGATCTCCTCTTGAGCATATTTCTCACCCGTTTTTGTTTGTTATTCCTTGTTATTCTAGTTTGAAACTGGTAGATTGTTTTTTTTTTGCATAGAGCAGTTATTGCTCTGCCAAATCGCAATCGTTGGCCAAAATTAAGAAATTCCCGCATTTCTTTGGACTTTTACCAGGGTCTGCTTTATTCTAGTCTTATTTGATTTTTACGCAGATAATTTGCTGTCTGACTTCCGCAACCTAAAGGGCGAGCCAGGTACTGTTTAGATTAGAATATTTTAGCTAATATGAGTAACTCATACGAACGGGAATCGAATCGGCGACCGCCGGCATTAAAGGTACGTTTAGTACCACTACACCAGAGCGGTCGACGGTCTTTTTATACGAACGTGAATCTCAAACTTTTACTTTATTTCAATTTTGTTAATATGGAAGCAATTAAACAAAAGTAATCTGATATTTTTAGCTACTGTTTCTCGTCGTTCCGGTAGAATTCACATTCCGAACCGGTAGTAGCCTTAAATAGAACTATCATGACAGATTTGTGAAGTGACGATAAAAAATAAACCCATAGAATATTTTAATAAAGAACATTGGAATAGAAGATTGAATTACTCAATAGCTAGACTGACTTTCCTTGAAATTTATTTGCGTATGAAATTTGTTTCAATTTATTTGATTAATATTATAACTAAAAATTAACTAAAGTGATATGTACTAAGATGTAATATGCCAATCTCCATGTCTCATATTCTGTATATTTGATTTGCTTATAATTTAGTATAAAAATATTAGATATAAAATTAAAATATTAATGCAGGATAAAAAAAGTTATTTTTATGTTTATAATGTTCTTGTCAATTATAATGATGCTAATTCGAAATAATAAGTATGTAGCTAGTAACTTCGATACACATTGAAATTAAATAAAAATACTTTAAAATTACAACCGATTGTTTACTGGCGTGGAGTCAAAGTATCTACCTACATACTACAAAAATATGAAAAATGTACGTATAATATTCATGCGCAAACAACAAAATTCATTAATTTTTATGATAGTGTTCATTGCCTTCTATAAAATATTTGTCACGACAAAATATAATTTCTTATCAAGTAAAGTTTATTTAAGAATACAGCATCACTGGATCGAACATCTTTAATATCCGTATATAAAAACCATAATTGGATATGTGCATTAACATTATAATTTTTCTACCTACAAATCTATAAATAAATAAATATATACGGACAAATCACACAGATTGAGCTAGCCCCAAAGTAAGTTCGAGATTTGTGTTATGGG
>DVXP01000665.1:0-18622 GCA_018235645.1 Junonia grisea | reverse complement strand
AAATGACAGATTCGAAATTCAAATGTAATATTTTTTTATAATTAAGTGTAACAGTATTTATGGCCAGACTAAGTACACTTATTATAATTATCTGGATGTTTGTTTTGATTTTACGCAAAAGCAAGAGCAAAAAAATACTGCATGGATTTTAATAAAACTTTATAATGATTTAGCATTTAAAATAGCCTAACACAACACATAATCTAAGACAAAATAAAAGCGTAACTTTTTGGTTATTTATTGTTCCACTTTAAAAACCCTGATTCAATCATAGGGTACTTTTTTATTCCAAAAATTAATTAGCTATCCCTGAAAGACGACAGTTTTCTTATCTACAATCAAAAACGAAATCCACGCGGGCAAAGCCGCGCGCATAAGCTAGTGTTATTATAGTTTCTTGGTTAATAATAAAATAGTAATAGAAAAACATCCTCATACACTCATACTATAAGTTCTCAGAACATAAAAACTTATTTTCCTAAAGATGGGGTTAAGTAATAACATCTCCACACTACCACTACCTACCAGCCATCAAAAACGGCAAAAGCCTTTGAGACGAATCCAGCATGACTCAGTTGTGTCGTTTAATTACTGAGTTCCTATTGCCAGCTCCATTGTCAAATCTTGTTTATCATTTAAATCCAAAGTATTTGTGAAGACGAATCAAATGAACTCACTCAATGGGGTTGAATCGATTAATTACGTAATTACGAAGTTCATAAGGCCACCTTCAGTTCCATTATCATACCTTGGCTACGATCTAGCACCAAAATAATCCTCAACTCGAATCAAATGAACCCAAACTCGATGGGGTGACGTTTTTAAAAAATATTGAGTCCCTATGACGATTTTGCAACTCCATCATCAGATCCTGGTTACCATTGAGCATCATAGCACTCGCAAAGACGAATTAAGCGAGCCTTACCTCAAAAGCATTTTCTTGCTTTAATTATGATGTTTGTATGGACAGGGCCGTCTCTAGCGCATGTGGCGACCGTGTGCAAACATTACCCTAGCGCCCCCTAGCAATTGCGCGATCAAAATGAAATGGGTAAAAAGTACAAGTACAGTTTGAAGCACTATGTATCCACATGAAGTTACCACATCATAGGTACTGTGAAATTTCTGCAATAGTTCACAAACTAAATTGTTTGTAGATTAAATTTGAAGATTTTTTAGATCTAAACACCTACATTAATGAGCTCTTGACTGGCCCTAACAAGCCTAAGCCCCAAATCTACTCATATTAAAATGTCTATTATCTGTACAAATGTACCTACTTCATAGAAATGTCTGAACATTGTCTGAACATCATAACAAATATACCATATTCAATAACATTTGAGAACATTTCACAGGGAACACACTCACGATTACATCAAATGTAATATTCATTTAAGTGTTTTCATGTTTATTTAGTATAATAAACAGCCACTGTGTATGGCATTTGCGAACTATGAGAAAGCCTTCGACTCCATCAGGACCTGGGCTGTTTTGACTGGACATATCGAAGTTATGAGATGTCTTTACAACACTACGATGATGACCGTCCAATCCAAATCAGTGGACAAGACCTATTCGGCTCCATCGTGGGGTGAGACAAGGGGACGTGATATTCCCGAAACTATTCAACTTTGAATTTTGATATAGTCATCTTTGCAGAGACACTGGAAGTGCTGAATCAAATGCTGAACGACCTAAATGGATCCTCCCGACGTGTGGGTCTCGGTATGAACTTGGACAAAACGTTATTTTCAACAGAAATGTCATGACCAGTATGGAGCGACATCGTTCTTATCGAACGCTCTTCTTTTCTTACTTCTTCCTTTCTATCGTCTCTTTTAAGGATAAAATCAGGAATAAGGTTATATGTGAGAAAACCAAAGTAACCGACGTAGCTCGGAAAATCAGCAAGCTGAAGGCCACGTTTATCGCAAGACCGATGACCGTTGGAGCAGACGAGTCCTGGAGTGGAGACCGCGTCTTGGCAAACGTATTGCAGGGTGGCCTCTGGTCCGCTGGACTGACGACACGTAAGCTTGCTAAAGTGGGCTGGATGAGAGTTGCGGAGGACTGGGATGTTTGACGCAAACTTGGGGAGGCCTTTGTCCAGCAAAGGACTGCGATTAACTGATGAAGTTAACGAAGGTTTATTTTACGTAGAAAAATAAGGTTTATATTTATATTGCAAAAGCCGAGCCGAACTTTAATGACCAACGTAAGAACTGGCCGTGCAACGCGGGCGCGCGCCGAGTGGTGCTCTGTTACGAGTGGCGCTCGGCGCCCCTAAGACGCCGGCGCTCGTGTGCGGTGCACACCCTGCACCTAAGGGAAAGACGCCCCTGTGTATGGATTGCATTCTAGCTCAGTTTATAAGTCTATTTTATATTTATTATCACCCGACTTTGTAAATGCATGCAAAATTTCAGCTTAATCAGCTACCGAGAAATGGATGAAATTTAATTTTCAAGATTTAGTTATCGACAGACCACAGTTTGGGTATCGTAGGGTATCGTTTGAAAAAATTATATTTATTGTGTGTGTGCAAATTTCTCTAATTCGATTTAATGGTCAAAGACGTTTCAGTAGTTTATTTGTGTCAAGGATCATGTAAACATCCTTGAAACATGCGCCTGGTGTTCCCGATGTAAGTAATGAAATACTTGTACGTAAGGACTTGTTTATAATTGAAACTAAAATATATAGGTATTTATTTTATATTATTTGTTAATTATTTTATATGAATTTGTGTCCATCATTTATAAATGATGCTTCATCTATTATTTACCTAAACGTACATTTAAAACATACATGATACATACATATACTTCCACATACTTAAAGTTAAAGTAATAATAATTATAAAGTAATAATAAATAGGGCTAGATAAGGACTGCGGAGGACCAGGATGTTTGGCGCAAACTTGAAGAGGCCTATGTTTAGCAGTGGACTGCGATTGACTGACGGTAACGGCGATAAATAATGAATAAAAAAATAAGTCTGTAAAGATGCACGCAAAAGTAAAAAAAAGGTCGTATTTCCAAAGCAAATCCGATTCCTTTGACGTACAAATTAAGTTTGCATTCGTGTATTTGCACTTGTTGATCGATTCAGAGCGGTAATAAGGCAATGAAATGCAGCACTGAATGCCAGATGAAACTACAAATACGAGAATTTCAAATTTAATATCGTACACACATAGCAAACTCTTGAAAGTCAGCAATATACCCAAACCATTTAATAATGAACGGCCATAACATCGACATCATACATATCTTTGTACTAAGCGTACATATTCAAAGATATCGTACTAATATTTTTAACAATTAAGAAGCAATAAAAATATTTTAGAGCATTGATAGTCCCTTAGTAAAGTGTAGTGTAATGGCCAAATGTTCGGTACCGACATTTGATAAATTGAATATTAAATAAATAATTTGTATTGATTTTTATTAACCCGCTTAACCCGCTTGTAGTACCTATATTTTTAAAGTCATTAATTTAATTTTTATTATTTTAGTAAGGGGTCCTTCAAGTATTACGTAACGCAATTTTTGATGATTTTAGATTTGGTTTCGTATTTATTAATACTACATTTGAAGGAGCAAGTAACTGTTTTTATTGTCAAGAGTGACGTGATGTTAGTCATACAATTTATCGAATGTTTAGTTTTAGGACACAAAATTTATTAATTACATTGAAATCTAAAATATATAATAATGTTACTGTTTAATTGAATTATAATATAAAAATAAATAAAAATATATAATAATGTTACTGTTACTGTTTAATTGAATTGAAATAAAAAAATTAAAAAATGAAATCAATGTAATATCATCGTCACATAGAATCGCTGGCCAGTACCTACAACTACCACCTCCGGAAAACTCACGTCAATGTTTTTGGTTTCTTTTTGTATTCCTTTTTTTTGCGTGTATATAAAATATGTAATTTTATTCTCATTCTAATATACAGTTCATTAAAATATATTTAGCAAACATCTATTATTCATTAAAATATATTTATTTTAGTTTTTATTAAACTTGTAATTAATACATTTTTTTTTATCAAATAAAAATTTGTTTATTTGTTATCGATAGTAAATTTACATTTCCCATCACTTTTTTATTGTGTCAAAACGGCCATCGTAACTTGCCGCTAGAATAAATGGCCCTACAGACGGCCTGTGTTAATTTGATGTGAAAAAATTGACGATCGCGAATTATATTTTCTTTTATTATTTTTATGGTAAATATAACTTCACTTAAGACGAGAATTTTCCAATGCAAATATTGTTTCCCAAACTCTTTCAGAATGTGGGGTCGAAATTGAACTAACTATTAACTAGTGAGCTAAAAAAAGGTCGTTGCCCTTTTTTGCCTGTTTCAAATGTACCACAACATTTTTCACTGGAGTCACTCCACAATTAAGACTAGAGTCCATAATTAAGTTCTTACTCAAGTCAATCGAAAATAAATTTCACTTGACTCAAAGTTTTTCACTTTTCCACTCGGTCACTTGAGTCACTCAAGTCCACTCGGTCAATCCAGTTGTCGTGGTCACTCCGGTTAGGTTACTTGAGTCCCCTTGGTCACTCGAGTCACTCATGTCACTCGAGTCCGTTCAAGTACCGACACTTTCGGTCGATTTGAATTTTTTTCCACTCGAGTAACGAGTCAAACCAAATCATTCGAGTCACTCGAGTAAAAAAAGACTCGGTTCACATCACGAATCTAGTATTAAAAAACGTGGCAGCTTTTAACCATAAAACCGAGAAAATATTACGCCATTTTTTTTCATCATTTTTTATCATAGAAAACGCCGAATTACCCTATCTTTTTTTCAACCACCACTGCACGAAATAAGGCATTAAATAATTTGACAGTTTTTCGAAAAATGGCATCTATTTCTGATATATTTATTAAAAAACAGTCTCATCAATAATTTTTGAATAAATCAAACTTATGAATTTATTGATGAGGCCGTTAAAAATCAATATTTTCACCCCTGAAATGACTTTTTCACCCTTGGAGCAACGGTCAAGATTTCACGTTTCGCATGTATAAAAAAATATAATATTGAATATTCACGACGATTGGATTTTTAAAGGCACTCGGAAATATAAAAAAAACATGATATTTTGCTAGCCATCAACGGGTAAAAATACCTTCTCTTTCAAATAAAAAAATGGATGCAAATCGGTTCACCCGTTTAGGTGCTACGGTGCCACAGACAGACACACAGACACACAGACAAACAGCCAAACATAGTGGTCAAACTTATAACACCCCTTTTTTTGTCGGGGGTTAAAAAATTTTACGTAACGCTTTGAGGTAATACCCCCTCCCGGGTCTGTTTCGCACCGTAATATTTTGCAAGATCCCCCCTCCCCCCAAAACGCTAGGGTTCGTTCAAGTATTACGTAATACTTGAACGAAGCCTAACGAATATATGACAAATAAAATAATTTCGATTTGTAAATGTTAAATAATTAATTATCTAGCAATTTTAGCATATTTTTACAGTAAAATACTTGGAACATTTCTAATAATATAAGAAAAACAATACATAATAGTAATATGAAAAAATATATTTTAATAAAAATATAATCCGCAATAAAAACATTATTATTTTAATATAATATGATCCTGTGTAGAAACCTTTATATGTGGCGCCATCGCCGCTTGCGCATTCCACGCGATCCCGAGAAAAGTGCATCCATGAATACCCTCTCAATGAACTCGCATCAACATTAAGACATCACGCGCCACCGCCTCAATATAGAAACATTTCATTCATAAACAATGCATATCAGGCATTCTATCAGCTTTAACGCATTACCATTAAATTAGCCACTCGGAATTCGATATTCTGGCTCACGATACCATTGGAAGCGAACTCTATAAATCAAGATAATGTCGGCCAGCTATGCGGATGGGCAGCCCATTAAAATGCCAGTAATATGCCAACTTCAATTACAATCAACTAATAGTTCCGATGCTAAATAATCATCTTCTGACGTCGCTCGTGCGTAGAAACCAACTCCAGCAATGCTTACATTGGAAATTACATAGCGTCATTTTCTATATCAAAACATTTGCGTCTTATTTCTACGCTCCAATTTATTTTAAAACCTATTAGAATGTAATGTTGTTTCGAGGGATAAGGTAGGCGAGGACTTTTTTATGCAACTTTTAGTACCTACTTATCAAGCCTAAGCAAAAATAATCATACGCGTTATTTTCGATCTACAGAAAGTCGTAGCACCTATGTACCTATAAACTTGATGTATTAAGGTACCTACCCTCCTTCAGGGCTTTCAAAAGCATCTTTTGTGATAATTATAAAATATTTTGATCCTTACTTAACTACATAGAAGCGTTTTTCAGAAAAGAAAGATTTTAGTTTTCAAAAAATAAACGAACATTTAAATAAGTAATGGTTATTTTTATAAAGTGCAATATAGTATCATATCCAGTAGATAATTAATTCTTTATTTAAAAATAATTTTTCATCAAGTTTTTAATTTTAGGTATCACTTATAATTTAAACACGATTTGCAGAATTAAAAAATTTAATTGAATTAAACAAAAATCACACGCCATTCAACTCATTACACATTTTCTTACTCAATTTAAATTGTATAAAAAAAGAAAATCACAAAATCGTAATTTTACCTTTTTGGCAAAAATAGGGAATAATATACGATGATACGAAAATGTGAATTAATTATTTATTAAAAATGACATGTCTTAAATGAGGGTAGAGTTACAAGAAGCTATACAAAAAGAAAAATATTGTTGTTTTTATATGTCTAATGAGTCAATAAAATATTTTCTTAGGGTAAGAATTCAATCGAGGCATTTAATTGCATGTTTTCTTGAAATTTCTTTGGTGTTACCAAACTTATGAACGGTACAGTAGGTATTTTCTTGTGTATTGTGTTCTCGATATCAAAAAGTTGTTAGTAATTACTCTAGGGGACGACTGTAAATAAAAGTGAATTATATTTCTTTATAATATGTCATTTATTTGCATATAAAAATGAAACAAACACTGTAAGTCCATTTTTTCATAAGTAGACTAAATTCAAGTACCTACTCGTGGTAAAAACAGTATTGGTATTTTAAGTTTGTGTTGGCCGAACCAGCTGATTGCAAGTTACTAAAATCAAAATTGCCAATCTGAATCAATTATTAAATATCTATTTCTGGTGTAGGGGAAGCTACACCAGTACCCTAGATTAGAGCCGTAATTATAATCGGAATTGTTATATATATTTTTTATAATTTAAAATAGAAAATCCTGTATTCGTTGAATCAATAGATTCAGTAGGTAGGTTTGAACCAGTTGGAGAAAGTTTCGACATCAGAAATAATGCAACAAAAAAAAAAAATACTCAAGATTGAGTAGAATCTTACTTTATAAAACCAGAACTTAATATTTTAAGGTATGAGGAGAATTTTCTCCGGAATTGCTAGAACATGAAGAGTAACCGTAACTGTTAAAACCACGAAATAGATTATTAGAACTGAAGCAATTGTAATATCAGACTTAAAGCTGAGCTGGAAATGGATTGGAACTTAACCGAATTATAATAAATCACAGAATTCACCTGATTCATCAGAAGTATTGGGCTTTGAGTCAGAACTTGTACTAGAGCCAGATATGGAACTAGTTTGGGATATCGAACTACTGCCTTTACTTGAACTAAATGCATCGTCAGAACTAACACTTCCAGAGGTCAAGTCACTTCCGATGCTGGAGGCAAAAGTGGCCTGGTTATTACCAGAACCAATTACAAGACTACTTGGAGTATTTGAAGAAATACCACTTGTTGAAAAACTAGAGCTACCTGAGTTACCTAAGCTACCTGGGCTACCAAAGATTGATGAATAATCACTTTGGATGCCTGAACTACCTAGGCTACCAGAGCTACCAATGTATGATGGAATACCACTTGTTGATATACTGGAGCTACCTGAACTACCTTGGCTTCCTGAGCTACCAATGTATGATGGAATACCACTTATTGATGAAATGGAACTACCTGAGCTACCAAGACTACTAGAGCTACCAATGTATGATGGAATACCACTCGTTGATAAGCTGGAGCTAGCTGAGCTACCTTGGTTTCCTGAGCTACCTAGGTTACTCGAGCTACCAATGTATGATGGAATACCACTTGTTGATGAAATTGAACTACCTGAGCTATCTAGGCTACCTGAGTTACCAATGTATGATGGATTACCACTTGTTGATGAAATGGAACTACCTGTGCTGCCGAGACTACCAGAGCTACTAATGTATGATGGAATACCATTTGCTGATAAGCTGGAGCTACCTGAGCTACCTGAACTATCAAGAGTTGAAGAACTACCACTTGTTGATAAACTAGAGCTACCCGAGTTACCGAAAATTGAAGATATACCATTTGGTGATAAATTGGAACTGGCTGAGTTATCTGAGCCACCAATAACAGATTCTAGAAATGAATTATCAGAACTTTCATCGGAGATAGGAGCCTGAGAAGAGTCAGCTTTAAAACCAGATCCAGCAACATTTGTGCCAGAGAATGAAGCGGAAACACCTCCTTTATTGTAGTCATTAACAATATTATTGATCAAAGATTGCGAATCTTGTTTGTCATTATATTTGATAAAGACGACTTCAGGTTTAGTTGGTGCTTGTTGCTCGAATTTTGGCAACACAATATTATTTACATCTTCAGCTTTTTTAACAAGGACGTATACGATAGTCTTCTCTTCATTCTGTTGAGGTACTGGAATGATTTGAGGGGCTGAAGCCTGTTGGGCTGGCACTTTAATAAAGATTATTTTATAATGTTTCTGTGGAGGTGGCAAAAGAATGGGTTGTCTTGGTTTCTTCGGTTCTAGATCTTCAGGAGCTGCATGAACGTAGAAGTGTTTATATATTTGAGCTGGTTGGTGTTGCACTTGGTAATAATCATTAAAGTTTTGTGCACCGGCGTTCTGGTAGTGGTTCGTTGAAATGAATTGATTAGCAGCACTCGCAGCTTGGTAGTAGCTGCCAATATTGTCTAATCTGCTTGTGTCACTCGCAGTTTGGAATGTACTTTGGAATCCGGAGTTTTGGCCAAATGTCGATCCTGGGTAACCTCCTTGTGCTCCAGCATAGTAGTTTGAGTCATAACTGCCAGAGCCGAATGTATTGTAGTTAGATCCAGAGCCAGCTGCAGGTGTTCCTTGTAAATTGTAATAAGATCCAAACCCTGCACCTGTATTAGCGGCATTGTTGTAATTTGAATTAGATGAACCAGAGCCAGACGAACCAAATGCGTTATAATTAGAATTAGAACTAGAGCCACTGCCTACAGAGGATCCAGCAGTGTTATATTTGGAGCTTAGTCCTGATGTGTCAACGTTAATATGAGATCCATGCTTAGAACCAGCTAGGTTGGAATTTAATGATGAACTAGAGCTGGATCCTAATACGCTGTAGCTGGAAGATGAACCAGATGAGCCCGATCCATGATAATTGAATCCAGTGTCTACATTTTCAGATGAGCTTTGGTCGTAGCTAGAACTGACACCGGCGCCAAGGCCAGAGCTTAGACTGGAACCGGTGCTCAAGTTGACGCCATGATTAGTCTCAGAATGTGCAGTATTTAACTTGCTGTTGACTGGATAAGGTGGAAGGCCAAACGATCTTGACGGAACTTTATAATGATATCCAAGGCCAATGTCAGCTACGCCGACCACAATTGCTAGGACCTGAAATTAAAAGATTTTTTTGTTAGTCTAAATTAAGCTTGTTATGATTTATTTTTTACTTTTTTATTTTTAACCTATGTAATCTTGACTACTATTTTCAAAAATATAATTCGGAATGTGTAATGACTAGAGTTGCCAGAAAGACATAAGCATCTACCTAGAATTGTCCCGGATGTGATAAGTCAATTCTAGAACAACAAAGTGGCGGAATTATAGCGGCGGAACCCTATCATAGAAGTGATATTTCAGCTAAAAAAAGGTCGACACACGACACATTTTCTTTACCCTTTCAATTCCGGGACAATCCCAAATTTCCCGGACATCTGGCAACCCTAGTAATGACATATGTTCATAAGTTCATATATATACATATTTATAAGTATTGAATACATACGTAATTATGTTAACATAGTAAATAAAATATAGTATTAGAAGCTAATAATTATCATTTTGAGCTATAATAGTTCAAACAATAATTAGACTTAAATACAATGAGGTATCATTTATAAACGAATAAGAGAAAAGGGGCAGGTTTTATAGGCCCCTGTTGGTAGCTGTGACTTTCGAGGACAACCTCGAGAGTTAAATTTGACTACGATGATATGGATTAATATGTAATTGTATTCCTATTATTATAGGCGTAAAAATTATTTGGTAAAATTAAATATTAAACAGGTAAACGACCTATCCCGCCTTCACACCTAATAGAGGTTATAACTGAGGTAGGTATTTCTATTGTAAATTTTATGGTGTTGAAGGTTACGATCTTTTGCGCCTACGATGCGCCTGTATTTATCATACTCAGCCGTTTTACCCAATGATTGTGATGATTTCTTACACTTCTACTAAAGACAAATATTTTCGAATTAAATGCCTATTATGTTGAAACTAGATCAAACCATTTAGTGGGCACACACTTCTTGAAGCGGTTTTTTTATTATTTTCTTATTATTACTTTATCAGGTAAAATTTAGCCATCCTATTTTAAGTTTACCTTATTTCATTGTTAAAGGCAGTATTGTTAAAATCTGTCCAGCTTATGTGCTTATTTGTTAATCAAACGTCGCTATGCTCTATCGCTCTAGAGCTAATATGAAGCCATTTCAAAAAAAAAACTAAAGAAGTTTTTTGGCCTCTGATTAAAAAAATATGTTGAAGTTAGGGAATCCTAATTTGGCTTATATTAAATATGTATATGGTTCTCTATTTATAATAATGGAATCGGGGTTTTATCTGTCCAATTGCAATGTAGTATTAGAAAGTTTTAATTTGTTAGATTAAGTGTAATAAAACGATTTTTAACTTCAATGTTCATTGTTTTTTATGGTTAGAAAAAATACTCTATCTAGAGGGAGATTCCAGTCCTAGACCTAGTCAAGATGTCATTTTTAGGATCTGTGGTATAAGATAAAGTTAGACAGGAATGTACAGGTACTATCTAAGACCCCATTCCCACTTGTCGTGTGTTGGATCCGGAAATCTACAATTTTATATCGGACAACAAGTGTGAATAGCTATTAGCTACATATAAAATGTTTTGACATTGCAATAGTAGGAATGGGCTCTAAAGTTGAATGCGGGAGCTTTTTTTGGTAGTAGGTATCGAAGGTAGGAAAAGACCAAACTCACTTAGGTACGCCATTTTATCAAGACTGAATTTTTTATAAATAATTAATACAGTATTTTAAAAGACATTCCAAAGTGCAAGACGGTTTTGGCGGACCAAAAATTCTACCAGACTCATTCATGGTCAGAGATGATTTGTTATATTTAAGTATGATTAATAAATTATAGCAAAAAATGAGGCAAACTGAAAAACAACAACCAGCTGTAGACGGATCTCACACATCTTACCCAGCTAAATATCTGCTAAAACTTTGTTGAACTTAGAATTAAATTGTCATCAATGGCGTAGTTAGGAACTAGGAAGGCAGAGACAGGCAGTTCGCCCCGGGTGCCACGATACGATGAAACAATGTAAAAAAGGCTTTTTATACATATAAATATTTATGTTATATTTTTTACAAGTTGTTATTTGGAAGCTTTGTCTATTACACTTATCTGATTAACGAATAAACTGTAACTGTAACCAACCATAATCACTGTTTCAATTGATTTGACCTGCATTTTACTAGATAAGCTGTAATAATCGTAGGCGTCTTAATATATTTTTAGGTGTGCGATATTATTGCAATACAAAAATTAACCCTTCGATCCACGACCGTGAACGTGATGCGTCGACTTAAGTTCTAAAGATAATGGCAGTTAAATAATAATGATTTTAAATATTTCAAGGGGATTTCAAGACTCCCATGCCACCCATTCAGCAGCCTGGGTGCAGAGGAAGAAAGCCTTCTTATTTCCGACGGAAACGGTTTGGGCGTTATTGTCAACGCACACATATATTTAATACTCGGAACTCAATAAACTATAATTAGCCGCGATATTTTTATGAACCTGAACCGATCTCTCAATTACAAACAATTTTTCGGTGCACTTCACTCGAACTGAAAATTTAAAAATCAAGTATAGTATTAAAATATGTTTTGTACGAAATAAATTAAATGCGTGAATGTGTTCAATTTATTAGAATCAATATTTCTGCATTGAGCATCATTCACGAAATAGCTCGAAAGCTCTCAAATATTATATTTGGGGAAAAAGTTCGAAAATAGTCAACGAGTAAAGAAATTACTGTATTTTTATACTTGTATATTTTTGTATGTATGCATCTAAAATATTTATCTATTTAGAAGCTCCTGACCTAACTTTAAACTGTTTTTGACACTAAGTATATAAGTAATATAATTATATGTACAAAGTTACAAAGTTTCAAAACCTCGTAGACAAACAGTAGTCGTATCGATATAATTTATCAATGGCTCTTTATAAATTAGACTTATGCTTGTCATTACGGTCACCAAAGAGAATGCGTTCTAAGCATCTTCAACTGGTCATTGCGCAATCCGAACCTTGACTCTGAATGAAGATCAACGAACTTTAGAAACGCTACAGTAACTTCGAATACACCGCTGGACAAAAAAAATTCCCGTCGAAAGACAATAAATGAATAAATAATAAATGGAAATATTAATACGAACGTCAGAAAACCAGTCATCGATAAATGTTTTGGCTTATAAATGTTCAAAATTATAAAGTCATTTTATTTCCCCGATATTTATTATTGAATATTTGTTGGATGATGTGAATACTTAATGGTATTAATATATGTCGGTGCAATCAAAATTATCATATGATATATATTATCATTCTTGATTTATTCATAATTTGTTTGTTTCGATTTTTAAAGGTATCAATGTTTTGGACGGGAAAATAACTTTGTTTGCTTGTTTGATATGATGCTTAATTGGATCTCGGCGACATCTACGCTGGTGACGACATGCTTAAAAAAATAATAGATATGTTAGAAATCTTATTGTAAATTTCTGTGCAAAAGTTTATGATGATGTTTCACGTTCCACCAGACAACTTCCTTACTAAAAAATTCTAGCAGTTTAAATTTAAGTGTATGTAGGCCAGTCAGTTAGTCAAGCAGGCATCGAGTAAGCCAGGCTAATTCGAAATTTGAATATGTTGCTGTTAAGATTTCATACATGTTTGTGAATAAGAGAGGCTGTAATATAGAATAAACAATGATTTTTTATCATAATTATCAAGGTGCGACGAAGGATAGTTACACTACCGCTAATTTGTATAATAAACTTGACATTTGATTGGCCTTGTGACGCAATGACGGTGTGACACTTCTTATACTAATAGTATTATTAGTACAATTTAATTATGTATTTAAGAAGGTGTAACAAGAAGAAAAATAATCGAAAGAAAGTTTATTTTGTATATCCAAATTAAACACAACTACCTAAACCTTTTTAAAAATTATGGTAGGTAAGTATGTACGGTGTTACGGTGTACCTAAACCGCTGATTCTAAAAATGTGAATAAAATCATGATAGTGGTAAATATAATCAATTTAAAAGAAAAATTGTCACGGCTATGTTGGATTTTATAGTTATCGAGTTATAGTCGATCAAATCAAAAAGAAACATTCGACCTAAATTATTGAATTTTTTAAAAATAAACATAATCATTGTTAAAAAAAGTAGGTAAAAAGTTATTTTTAAAGATTAAATTATTATACGGACGCATAATATTTTGATGGAAACTACGGAAACCTTCATGTGCGTAGCTCGACACACACTTGCCCAATTTTATTTCAAAATTTTTGGGATTATAATACCTAACTGTTCAGAAGTTTATATAAATTCATATAAAGATTTTATACAATCCTGCAATTATCAGGCGATTCCAAACAAAGCTGTGAGCAAATGCTTATAATGTTTACATATTTAAATGCTTGAGCTAACAAAGCTTTGAATTGGATACCCCACGTGTCACCATCAAAAATTTTTTTAGTTCTTTACTTGAAGTCCCCTAGAAGACGCTGTAGTCAAATTAACGTGACATTATGCAGCCCATAACCAGCAGACAATTGAGAGGCTTCAAACGACACCTCATTTGTGTAATTATACTTTAGAAGTTATGAGAATATGAGGGAATAGACGAACATACAAACTTAAGGTAAAAATCATAACCTTGCTTTGCTTCGCCGTAGTCGGGTAATAAAAAATCTTATTATAATAGCGTAGCACAATGACGTATCTTCCTTAATGCTAGGCTATTCAAGTTCAACCGCTTTTCTAGCTGTTATAGTAATGTATACACATATATTATGTAGACAAAAAAACCGCAACAAACTCAATAATATCTTAATTGTATATTATATAAAACATGTTAGCCTATCACAATAAAAAATATACTGCTATTACCTATGATATTGTTGATTAGGTATCTTACAATTAGTGTGAAATTGCCGACTGTACATTAAAACACGGATATACCTATTTGTGAATGTCAAAATAGATTCTCAGTATTTTTAGTTACTAGCAAATAATCCTTGCTTTATAAAAAAATGTACATAGATGATGTAACTGTTATGCGACATACGAGTACTTAGATTATGCTCGAATTTATGTGCTAAATATATTTTTTATATATTAAATAACGATTTATGTAAAGTTACTTTTTAGGATTCCGCATTCAATGTATGTAACGTATGTATGTAAAAACACAACATGCAAAAAAAATTCAATGATATACCTACTTGCATTATGCTTCTAGTAAGGCGCCAAAAAATTATGGTTTTCCAGGGTATGCTTTGTATGATACGGGAATTATCTTTCGTTAAATATGAGTTCTTTTTTACTACATAATTATTTCGTACTTGAAGATCCGAAGTGAAGTCGCATGTCGTATAGGATTGGCGTGGCATAAAGGTTAAGGAAGAGCGTGTGGGATTACCCTTTACAAGCTTTACATTTACAGGTTTTGTATTTTCTTATTATATCGTAATATCCGCTATTTAAGTTATGCGGGGATACACGAAGGCCATTTTATCAACAATCCTTAAAATCCTCTACAAACTTAATGGTTAAACTTTTATAGTCGTCAACCTTGACTACTTATATTAACCGCAAATGTGTTAATTGTTAATTCTCAACAAAGATATAGGTATGTATGTCCGGGATTACCATATCTATATTTATTTTACAATAAATATAAAATGAAGAGCTAAGCTCGGTTTTGTTTTTTTTTTTTAGTTTTTTTTTTGTTAGTTTCATAGCCAAATGTCATACAAAACTGAATATTAACTAACTTTAGGTGTGTGTTTGAGATATTATTCAAATCTCCACGATAATATTACCAAATGTGTATAAGGAAAATCTCCTATCAACGATCGAATAAATAACACGTTTTTGGTATTTTAATTATCATTACTAAAGTAATATTTTTTCCAATAAGAATTTTATAGGGAAGTTATATTAAATTATATATTGAATATTTAAATACCCAATTAACATAATCAAGCCGTTTAATCTTTTTTGAATAATATTGGTTTCAAACGTAAACAAATAAAACATACGTACATATTATTTTTGCTCAAATTCTATACATTACAATTTAAGTATATACAAGATACCTTAATTTAAAATAACTTTTGATTTTTTTCATGTGGGTACACAACTGAAACCTAGACTTAAATCAAATTGAATGACTGACTAGCTCACACACAATTTACCGCGTAATCTTTAAAATCCTTACTTCCTTACTGTTTTATATTATAAATGAGATTATAAACCTTAGATTAAATTAGCCATTGGAAATGGATACTTTTTATCCCGGAAAAAGAACACGTTCCCGGAGAAGCAGCGTTTTCTTATCCTGAGCGCTAAACGACATCCACGCGAGCAAAATCTAGTCGTTCTTGTAATTATTCTACAGTAGTAATCAATCTTTTAATTGTAACGAAGATTAGATCAACCACTTAAATGTTGAACAAAATTCACTCTATGCTCACGTTGGGCACACTAAAACTACCTATAATATTTTCATCATACCTCACATTTTCGCAAGAGTGACCCACAGATTAGATTATCGATATATTTCTTAGGCTTTCGAATTCGAATTTTATTAACTTTACAGTAGATATAGTAGCAATATTCATATAAAATATAAAATTAAAATAGTAGGACCTACTTGAATAATACCAATTATAATTTTTTTAATTTGCATTGGCATTATTTACTTACATTAAATAATTAAAATAATCTATGAATTTATGAAATATACAATATACTTGTAGTATGAACGAACCGACATACATATACGTATGTACAAAAAAAAAACTGAGATAAAAGATAATTATTCCGTAAAACAATGAAAAGAACAATGGTAGCCAAGTATTATCTTTGTTAGTAAATTAATTTATTTTAATATTTTTGTTAGGAACTAAAACTGTTAATGGGTTGAATATATCACTTCGTTAAGGTTAATTATACTAAAATTATAATACTAACGACATAAGAATACATTTTAAAAGCAAAAACGTACACTACAAAGTTTATTAATCATGTATTCAAAATAATAACGTTGCGAAAAATTTTGAGCATGGATATAGACACGCGGTAGCGTGTCAAGCCAAGTTCAAGCTAACAGAACTGGCGAGCCGCACCGTGTGTAATATAGATGTTTGTTACGCTTACTCGAAAAACTATTTAAAAGATTTTGATGACACAGTAATGCTAAGCTTGTAATTTACGAGGGCCCATTCCCACTTGTCGTGTGTCGGGTCCGGGTTTAATCGGATGTTCCGGTGGCAGAACATTTTATATGGAGCTATTCACATTTGTCGTCTGATTAAAATACGGATCCGACACATGAAAAGTGGGAATGGGCTCTAACGTAAAGGCGAGTGAAACTTATTATTTCAATAAATTTTATTTAACTGTTTTTATCTCTATCTTATGGGGTAACTTTCTTTCAAAGTAACAATAGACTTTTTCCACTAATTTGATGACAAATAAATTAATAAAGCCTATTTCATATATTTCCGAAGTGATTTCGCGATACTTAAAGTTGTGTATATGCATAGTTTATTTTTATTTATTTATTTTTCGTTTATTGGCAATCCAATAGCGTTACAGTAATTTTAGCATAGTAACATAGCTATAAACAAGGCCAATCTAGGATTTCATAAATTTACAGTGTTACAATTACACTTTACATTTACAGAAAAATAAAGGAAAAAAAATAAAAGGGTTAGAAAGATATTTTTTTCTACAGATAAAATTGTTTATAATTAGTACTAAAATATGAATATAGCTATTTTAGTAATAGAATATTATACATATATATATATGTATACAGTGTACGTGTAATTAAAACACTAAGGATATCAGTATTTTTCACCAATAATGAAGCATAATTAATCTGATTATAAAGTTCATATCAGAGGGTTGAAAATATCTGTACATCATAATCATGATCATCATCATCATAATCAAATATTTATGGTGATTTAAAAAAAATAATATTTAATTTTGTATTTAAGTATACCTATTATTTAATTTTGGAAAATACAGAATGATAGTAAATACCATGATATTAAATATTAAAAAGTAAAATATGAACTTTCAGTTACAAAAAAATCTATATTTTTTCACTTCTTTTTTAAATAAATTCGCAAAGCACAATACACGATCACTTGTTTTTATCGATAACATCGATTATACGTAACAACACGAAGCCTAAAATGACTAAATAAATACGTTAATTACACCCAACGTAACACGACTCAACATATTCGCTCTGTTATTTTAGATAGACATCAGTGATATCCATAATAAGTGAACAATACGCACCCAAAGCGAGTTCATCGTTGTCTCCGGTCACCGTGTCCACACAGAGTCACAGACCCGAGAATGTGGTCCACGGGCCGAAATTCCACTTATATACTGAGATGAATCTTAATGACCGATGCGCCTAAGTACAAGGCCATGTCACGCAGAAACCGGTATAGACGAAAGCTCTATGAAAATAAAAGCTTCAGTTAATGAATGATTGTAATAGTAAATAGTATGGACTTTTTTAAATGATGCCTGTTACTGTTTTGTCAATGAACGCTGAACGTTGTTATAACCGACAATGTAGTAGTAACCGCGTACAATAATAATAGCTATTTATTTATTTAATTTTCACAAGGTAGTACAAGAACTTTAATTTTCGTAATAAAATTACACATTCTCTTGTGAAGAATTTTCTCGTGCTCTTGTCCTTTAAGAGTGTAGAAGTATGCGTTTTTTGGCTTTTTTAACCCCCGACCAAAAAAGAGGGGTGTTATAAGTTTGACCGCTATGTTTTTCTGTGTGTCTGTGTGTGTCTGTGTGTCTGTCTGTGGCACCGTAGCGCCTAAACGGGTGAACCGATTTGGATCCAGTTTTTTTTATCTG